>JAQFZW010000062.1:0-137324 GCA_034687055.1 Heteromurus nitidus | reverse complement strand
ATGAAGTATTTAGATAAATTCCTTCTTTGGTAGGCAACAAGATCTTGACTTTGGTTTAAATATATATGAGCGTTTTGAATGACGACCACAACTTCCTTCCTTTCACCGGAATGCAGAGGAATATAACCGCTCGAAGCTGTCTTCGGATCTGTATGGATGTGTGGAATACTTCAATCGGCAAAGGGAAGAAGTCACATTTCTATCACCCATCCTCCGTTTTTACACTCTCCAATGTTTACCTTACACATTTGGTTCGTCATTTCCTTCGTTCGACTGACATGCAAATAATCATTCCCAAGATACTTGGCTCTTTAAAATTCATCATTAAAAGTGAGACGTCGGGTGCAATAGTCAAGAACATGATACGATATATAGCCCTTCGTGTCTAGAAAAAACCAACAGATTTTATGAAACACAAAACTTGGAGTAAAACCATTAGTTCATCATGATACATATATTCAAAATCATCGCGTTTATATCCTATTTTGAGAAAAACATATTTGAAGCCGTTAAGCATCATAAAATCATATATAGCCAGTTTATAAATATAAGGTGTTATGCAAGCGCAAAGTTGGGTAAAACTATCGAAGAATATATGTATCGCCATAATGTCCAACTTGCATCGTTTGTCTTTCGTTACACCAAATTTAACCCGAAAGTTTTCATCAGTAACTTCGTCCCGTGCTACACTTTCAGCACGTACATTTTCACAAGAAGTACATAGGATCGAGCATTGTGAAACAAGTATAAACACCTTTTCCCGTAGTCCACAGTACTCAAGTGACAATTTATACTGTGCACCCCGAAACCATGCATTTCTCGGATGCCAAAATTTTCTCTGGAGCGTAAACAAACCGCAGACGAAAATGCAAAAAATATGCTACGGTTCCGCCTTCAACAAAGTAAGGAAAGTGCATCATTGGGAGTAGTTGCTGCGTTATCGATGACACGTACCTAAATATGATTAGATAGATAGACATCTAATATTGAATCCATAGCGTCACATATGCACATCATGTGCAGGCATAATAAAGATCAAAGGCGTTTTTAATTAATGTTACGGCATGTCAAACTCAAATCTTGTCATGATTAACTCTTATCTTTAATGACACTTTTCAAGTTCAGATGTATTCATTCTCCCAATAATTTGGCAAGCCTCGGTAAGTAGAGTTATGAGCTTTTGGGCTTACAGTGACATTGGAAGCGAACGTAAATGTGCATTGAATTGAAGGTTACCAGTTATTAGCACTGTCTCTGCGACATACGCCATACATACATCCCTTCTATTGTTGACATTGTGTCAGTCTTAATTTTTAAGAGTACGGATAAACGTCTTTAAGGAACAGCCATGAGCAAAAGACGTTTCACGCAATTTGTCTTCGTTACCTTCTTTTGCATATGCGTCACATCCACTCTTGGTATGTAAAACTACTGTAAGAAATTTTTAGTAAAAAATGGCATATTTGAACTAAATCTGTATTTTAAAAGGTTGTCAATTCATGCTGCAAAATGAGCAAGAGACCTTCTTATACTCTGAGGTACCCGAAGATTACCCAGTAAATACGAAACTTCCCATGTAAGTTAAACAAACATAACCATCACTTTCACCATTCCACACACCTCCTAAAATCATGAACATTTCGGTGATTTGTAGAAGCCTTGCTCTTGAAAGAAAGCCTTTTGAGAGGAATCTGGACATCCAATTTCGCGAAGAAAATTCATTTAATGCTTCCGAGTTCATCCAAACAAGCCTGGAAATGAATTCCATCGATTTCATCTTATTGAAACCACTCAGCGAGTATCGGCAATTGTACTGGGATCCCAGTTTGGAGTTTAGGTTTGAGCTCCCATCTTGCTCAAATGATTCCACAATCTACACTTACATGATCACGATAAAAGATGACAATCTCTACTCACCAGAGTTTGAGTCGGACGTATACAATGGGGAATTAACGTTTTCCAAAGTAGATGGATTCAAAATCAAAATCAATGCATCCTCAATGTATACGGAAAGTTCTTCCAGCCTAATTAAAGTTCTCGACAGAGACTTTAATGAGAAGAATTGCAATCTCACGGTGACCTGTGATGGGGAAAGTTGCGAATTCTTCAAATTTTTCGTTTCCCCTTCTGGTTTTGACAAAGGGCACCAGTTCGACATTGAGGTGAAGTTCAATCTTACAGATGCCTGCTTGTCCAAGTTCAATGATAATGTGAAGAATGGAGATACGATAAATTTCGATTTGGTCGCGAACGACACTGTGCATGAGACGAGGAGGAGCGTTAATCTTAAAGTGTCCTTACAAAGCCAAATAGATCCAGGAGGCACTTCTGATCCCACTGATTCCACCGAGTTTCCCTTATTTCCTGTTATTGGAGCGGGGGTCGGAGCGCTACTAATTGTCACAGCTTGTTCGGGAATAGTTATCTACCAGACAATGCGAAATCGAAAGGCAAAAGATCTCCTCCGTCAGTTAACAGAAGCGGAAATTCGCGAATTTCTTGAAGGTGCAGCTAATATCAGTGGGAATGAGGGGAGGCGGTCTGTGGAAGTCAACACTCCGATCATGGCGCAACCGTACAATAAAAACTTTGAAATACCGAGAGAGAAATTGAGGATAGGTACATGCAAAATACATAAGTAGTTTTAATACAGAAGAGTTCAACCATTTTAATACATTTATTTGGGTGACGTTTCTTAGATGAAACTACAATCCTGGGCACTGGTGCATTTGGAATTGTGTGGAAGGTTTGTAGAGCAATTTAACAATGAAGTTGAGAACATCTGTCAGAGTAGATATAAATAAATATTGTAGTCAATTTGGTGTGTGTAGGGTTCCGTTACGTACCCAAATGGGAAAGGGATCGTTGTCGCCGTCAAGTCGGTGAAGCGAAATGTTGGCGTTTTGTATTTCAAAGCACTGCTCTCCGAGCTAAAAATAATGGCATACATTGGAAAACATCCGAATATTGTAAGTGCGTGTATGTATATATATTGACGTCTCCGAATGCCAGAATGGAACAAAGTAAGACTGAATGATGAATGAGGCACATTGTGTACTAAAGCCATTATATTTTTCTGACAGGTCAGCCTGGTTGGTGCATGCACCCACAACATTAGAAAAAGTAGGTTGATATTCGAAGTTGGAAGGAAACAGCAGGAAACAATAACACAAATCACTTGTTAAAACATTTTATTGTTTATTTATTCAATGCGATTTTAATAGCTTCGTAAACTCTCAAATGTATTTATATTTCTCCAGGAGAGGTATATATTGCTGTGCAGTATTGTGCGAATGGAAATTTTCACAATTATCTGAAGAGCAGACGGGAAGAGTTTTCCAACATGGTCGTTGATGGCAATTTGCAACTGACTAACTCATTGTATGCGGAAACAGAGAGTGACTATCTACTTTCTTTGACATGATATGATATGAAGCATATGCGTGATAAGATATGTAAACAAAAGGTCACATTCGTCATGTCATTTTCAGAACGTACTCGTATTCAACAAAGGGTTGCTTCTCCAAGTCGATCTCCACAATGGATCTTCTGAAATGGGCCACTCAAATTGCAAATGGACTACAGTACTTGGAAAGTCTTGGGGTATGGTTTTTGTTAAATACTCCATCTGCTTACAACTGCGTATAAAAAATTCTCCATTTTAGAAATTTGCAAATATATGTGCACAGGTTATACATGGAGATTTAGCAACGAGAAACGTCCTTCTAGACAACGAAAGAGTTGCAAAAATAGGCGACTTTGGTCTGTCTCGTCGTTTGATTGATTACTCCAACTATTACTACACAAAGACGTCACAGGTTCGTCATTGCGATACAAGTATGATGTGGTTGTGATAATGGTGGGATTATGGAGCTTACAATTAAATTTCCGTGAATTTTGTCTCCCCTCATTTTGCACGACATTCTTCAGGCGCCACTTCCTTGGAAATGGATGTCACCAGAGTCTCTGAAAGACATGAAATTCTCCAAGAAATCGGACATTTGGTCGTTTGGAATAAGTGAGCTGAGAAAATAAATTTCTTTAAAATTAAAATTTTAAAATCGCTTTAAAATTTCTTTTTTTGGAACAGTGTTATGGGAAATATTTACACTGGGCCAGACTCCATATCCCGGTTTGAATTGGGATGAAAGCTTTGTGGAAAGATTGGAGAAGTCGATGAGACCCTCCCGGCCTGCATTTGCCTCAACCAGAATGTATATTAGCCATGACCAATACTTTTGACACAAACATTCTGCTTCTTAGTTATTCATATTTTTTCTAATGATTACCCCAACAGTTACGAAATTATGGTGGACTGTTGGAACATAGATCCGTTTGATCGACCTTCCATCATGGATGTCAAAATGGCCCTTGAGAATATAACGAGCGTAGCATTGCGACAGGTATAGATAGCAGCAACGAGTTTTTCTAATTGAAAATATTTTATGCAAGAAAACTTAATATATGCTCATAATTTTTCAGCACAGCGACACCCACTACATGAGAGTTTTGGGGGGCCAGCCGTATGTCACAATGGTGAGAGAAGACGACGAAGGCTACCTAGTGCCAAATCTTGAAAACAAGCGAGATAGTTTCGTTGAAGCTTAAAAGCTTGGAATAATCTATAATATTATAAGCTTTCAATTTCGTCACTTCATTGTCATTACGTCCACGCTATTTTTATGAATGATGCGACATGCGACACGCGCGAGTTAAATAGATAAGTTTTCAGTTACAGCCAAAACCAATCACATTAAATAAACGCAATTTTCTCTACAAAGACAAATAAATACACCGCAAACAATTGAATCCATTTTTGCACGTAGAGTTAAATGATCATCATGTTCCCAGAATGCAATCTCAGTAATCAAGTCATTCATCTTTTTACGCGAAGGTGTGCAGATACTTATAATCTCGACTTATCAGCACATTTTAGTGATTGGTATCGATATAATCGCTATCACAATATATGCCACTTATCAATACCCTGTCCAAAGTAAAAAAAACACGTAATTTTCAGTGTCACTTTAAGTATGCATTCAAGTAATTATTGGCAATAATTTTCCTTTAAAGAATCATTCCGCTGGCCGCTGGTGTCTGGTCACAATTGTGCACAAGTCTCATACTTTCACATTAGCTGGACAACTTTCCCAATTTCGACTACTTCAAAATGAATACCCATATTCTATTGTGTTTTGTGAATTGTGAAGTAATCATCTTTTGTTCGTGAACAACAAAGAATACTGGAGCAATCATCATCATCATGTAGCCATGATTAATTATCAGTCTCATTGGCAGTGACATTTGAAGTTGTAGCTACCCTGAACATCGTATCAATCGCATAGTTTTCTGATTAAACCCATATATGTGTATGTATATCTCCACTCCAGTATCTCATGAAATGGATCATTTTTTATACATACATATTTAGATAGGACCATCTTACATATACAGTTAGTGTTTAAGTACATATTTTTTGCAGACTTTTTTACATGCATATCTAGGACTTCGTACGAACTAAGGCATCAGTCATGGAATTTAGATCTCTTCAGGAAGTTTCTTACAAAGTGTTCATCGTAGCCCTTCTGTGTATATCGGCGAGCTTGTGTCAAAGTAAGAGTTTGTTATGATAAATGATAACCTTCCTTATATTACCCGTCGATATATCTTGCATTATTATCAATTATCGCCCAAATACAATTTCCTCCTTGAAATAAATTATGCAGATTGTGGAGTTCCGCGGACGATAGATGTCAAGCAAAGCGATAGGCTAACAGAAACTTTAAACACTGATCAATTAATAACGTAAGTGAATACTTTGGCACTAACGAAAAATTAGAAAATTTGCCCTTATTTTTAATACCTCAAAAAGATCTAAGGAGAGCATTATTTTAACACTATAGGTCCATCTCGGCGCAGAATGTTGTACGGATTACAGTCGTAGAACAACATCCAGGAAACTTTGCAAAAGTCGAGCATGACACAAACTCCTCGACGATAAGTCTCCGTGTAGACACACCCCTCTGGGCCCTCAGCAAACCCTCGATAAGTTATATTGATGAAGAACGAGTGCAGAAAGTTAACGTGTCGTTGTTTCTGGATTGTAGCGATGGAAGATCGAAACAAGTCACATTTAATATCCCAATCAAGGACGAGAACACAGAAATGCCATATTTCGAGAAGCTAGATTATGTTCTAACCACGGAACCATGTCTTGCAGATAGATGCACACTTCTGTTTGATTCGGAAATTGTGGTTATTGATAGGGACCGAGAGCTGGAAAATGCGGAGGTTCAAATATTCGATAATTCCAAAGAAATCGAGCTAGTTATTGCTTTCTCTTCCATTGAGCCATGGTATGAAGATGTTAACGATCATAAAAAGCTTCAAAAAGGCTTTCAGTCAAAAGTCAAGCTTACATATACACCAAGTAAGGAACATGTGCAAAACACAATTAGTTTCATGCTATCTGCACGAAACAACAAGGATAATGTTGACATCGGACACATTTTTGCACTAACGAATATCACCATTAAATTCGAAGAGTTAGAAAATAGCTTCTTGCCACCCGTCTTCTCAAGTCCATTCTACTACGCGCAGGTGAAATACTTTGGAGGGATGGTAAACGTGAAACCTGTAGAAATTCAGGCAACAATCCCATGGGATGTGGATAACAACTCGCAGATCACGTATAAAATTGATGGATACCCATACCCAAACGTTTTTGGAATAGATGCAAATGGAAGCGTGTCATTTTCCAGCGATTTAAACCAAAGTTTGATAGATAAGCTGAGAAATACGGAAATCACATATACAGTCACCGCTGAGCGAACCAAGACGGAGCCTTCACATGTTACAAGTGTGAAGGCACAAGTAACACTTGTAGTCTTCTTCCCGGATGATAATTCCGAGGGCCCGAGTACAACAACGACAAATCCTATTTGTCCACCTGGCTGCTCCACCACACCTTGGCCAGGTTTGTTAGAATCCTCAAATTTTGATATGGTTTTTATTATTGAGTAATGTTCGGGAGTATCTGTAACCCCATGATTTAACTTGCAGGCACTTGCCCTACTCCAACATGTCCAGATCCTGATCCATGTCCAAGTATTCCAACCACATCGACAGGTAGGTCTAGTAGACTAGCATCATCCGCATATATGTATTTTATTACAATTTTAGTACCGATGTATGTTTTGTGAAACTCTGTAACACAAAACTTAAGTAAACTCTCTGACACGTTGCTTTTATAAAACGTCTATAATATTCGATGAAATTAATTTCGCATATTTGACTTATCGCAGCACCCTCAGAACCAACACCAACGGCATCAACCATAACATCTACATCGCACGAACCGACATCAGAGGCGACCTTTGGACCGACCACGGAAAGACCTCCAGAAAGTACGGTAAGGCCTCCAGATACAACGGCAAGGCCTCCAATCACAACTTCAGTACCAACGACAGCACAAAGTACCACCACCACATCGACTACCACTTGGGAGCCACCTACAGATCCTCCTGCAGAAAATTGTACTTGCAACTGTAACCAGTTTTCATGTGAAAATGCTGATCAACACGGTTTTTGGTACATTACTCCAACCGTTACGAGGCACAAAGACCCATATAATTGCACCGTCTTTCACACATGCAGCAGTGACTCAGACGACAGTGAGGGTTCTCTGGAGGCATGTCCTAGTGGTTTAATATATTGCCCAAAAATTTCAAACTGTACCACTGTGGGCGACTGCTTGCGGTTGAATGGTATTCCGGGTCGTGACAACCACAGTACATTAGGTTATGGAGACGGAGGGTGGGACAGCTCGGAGTTCGGTAATAACCTAATCGATTCTGAAATGATAATATAATAACGCATTTAAGTTGTTGGCGGATAAAAATATTCCTTCCATATCCACACATTGAATTTAAGGAGAACCAGGGACATCATGTGACAGCCACTGTCTCTGTTTGGGAAGTGGACTGCCGCCCGGCGATGAGAACAACCGTTGCAACAACAATAACTATGAGACAAAAATAAAGGACCCAATTTACTGTGACATTTTTCATCTGTGTCAACCGGACGGGTATGGCTCCTACATCGATTATGCGATGAGATGTCCTCCTGGCTTAGTATTTTCTGACACGACACACGATTGTGAGCACTACAACGAAATCGACTGCCCAAGGGACAAGGAATTCATGCAATGCGATGTCTGTGTGATGGGCCAGTGGCCCGATTTCGATTTATTCACCAAAAGATTTACTAATAATGGTACCACAACGTCCCCATTAATATTATGACATAAATTATAAATGGAAATAACTCATTAACTAAAAACAAGTTTATCATAGGAAAATAAAAATGTAAATTTTTGTATTTTTGTCCAATCCTAATTGTTTTTATCGTAAACAATTGCGATCATAAATTGTAAGTAACATGGGAATGCCATAATGATAATGACATTATGAGTCAAAACATGAACAAAGACTTCATATTTGAAGTAGGTAAACCAGTGTAAACGGGAGGAAACTGCACATTCGTGCATTTCTGATATCCTAGCGGTCACCTTTCTATTATACGTGCATTCTTTCTTTAAATCGGGTTTCGTAGTCTTCGGGTAGGAGCTGCATCCATGGATAAAGTCCATACACAGATCCATCCAAAAAAGAGGAAAGCAACAATGCATACGTTCACAAGTGCCTTGATGTGTGTAAGTGTCAAAGAAGATACGAACTTTTCAAGCAGGCAACACTTCCAGTGTGTAGCTCTTACCTGGGAGACTCTTATAAATCCATACATACAGGGTGCACACTTGTGTGGAATAGTGTGGATCTTCGAATATGCCATACATGCTATATCACTCTTCTCTTATCCGTTATTCTTGTCATATGCTCGCATGTATACCAAATTACACGAAGCATGCAATGGGTTATTTCCAACGGTCAAACAAAAAGCAAATTTTGGGAAGCGAAACTACATGAGATGCATAATATGTATGTATATGCATACATACCGAAAAATCATAAGAAAAGGTGAGAGTTCCTGTGCACTAGTAGTAAACATCAAGGCTGCACACAGGAAAACTGAGATTTTAAACAAAATTCAAGCAAATATTGATTGTCTGAAGCTTATCGTAGACAAATTCTGAATATTCAATCTCCGCTCATCATCATTTGCACGATGACGCAAACGCCGTCACTTTTAGACTCGATTCGAAGGACAATCGAGGAGCGCAATTTATTTTCAGCGAGGTCACGCGTAAACTTTGTATCAGCTCTGAGAAGTGCCGATTATGGAAACAAAGGTCCACTGGACAAAGGGTCGAGAAACTTGGGCTCCCCTTTGTCCAGCAAAGGGTCCGTTGAATCCAGGCTAAATCGGCTGCGGAGCAAAGTAATTCAAGAAATCGTGAAGACCGAAGAGATCTATGTAAATCAGCTAAAAGCGATACAAAATGAGTTTATGGAGGATCCAGATATCAAACTGACCTTCTCGAAACGGGAATATAATGGTAAATTATTTCATAAAAATTAATTTTGTACCTAAATTTACAATGTTTATTGGACTGATTGAAATGTCGTATTTGCATGTGGACACAGCGATATTCAGCAACATCCCTATTCTACTGGAAGTAAACGAAAGACTATTAGATGAGCTTAAAACGGGAGATTCATCTTCGTCTTCCAGTAAGAGTTCGGAGGAATTACCATCAATGCAATCAGTAGCGGAAGCGTTCTTAAACTACGCTCCTTATCTGAAACTTTATTCTACGTATGCGTCCGGGTTCCAGCAATCACATGAACTCCTTTTGGTACTTTTTTTATTCAAAAATATCCGTTGAGTTTGGTGACAAATTAAATTGAATTCCGTCGTCTTTTTATATGGATTGCAGAACGTTCTAGGACAAAATCCTCAGTTGAAATCAATTGTCAAAATAAAAGAAGAGAGTTTGAATAACACTCTCCAGTCATACTTAATTACGCCCATTCAGCGAATTCCAAGATACAAATTATTGCTTCAGCAGCTAATCAGCTACGCATCCAACACTGATCGAGAAGATCCCACCTCAAAAGCGATTTTAGGTAAGGATACGGGAAACCCTTAAAATATATGTACATGTAAAAATTGTATGCATTGAGTCATTGAACTGAGTTTTCCACATTTTGTAAATTTTCAGATTCCGTGAAACGACTCGACCAGGTTGCGCAGCACATGAATGAAATGATTAGGCAGCACGAAAATTCGTGCAAGCTAATTGAAATCAGCACTTGGATCGGGAAAAACTACCACGGGACGTTGGTTGAACCTGGAAGATACTTCCTTAAAAGCGGAACTGTGCTAAAAGTATTTGAGCTATTCATGCTTCCGATAGAGCTATTAGCTCAAAGGAGGGGATTGAGTAGTATAGTAATAATTTAATTTAAACACTTGTTTTCAAGGTTCCGACGTCTACGTTTCAGCAAAGTCTAGCCGGAAACAATCAATTTTACATAATTCTACTAAGCGATCAGCTCTTATCTTGCAAGATGAAGTCGACCGAGTTGGGAACGAAAGGTTGCTTGCAACCGAATTTAGTTCTACCTTTGAAAAAATGCATCGCAACGCTGGTGGATGTTTACGCTGAGGTAGTATGATCTAGGAAAAATATGTTTAAAAAGTGTTAATATGCGTGCAAGGAATGCCAATGCGTCATTCTGAGCCTTGCACAAATTCACACGATCTGCACACATTCCATAAATATTCCATTTTCCCAGATCGTCTGTGAAGGAGAAGTTCTGAAATTCACGCTCACCGATCCAGAGGATCTTCAAGACTGGGTAACAATCATAAATGAATCATCCCGTGCGCTAAAATCACGCAGCGCCACTCTGAAAAAGCCCTCTTCAAATGCGAAACCTTTGAGGAAGGAACAAATCAAGGATATCGTCAAACGCAAAAGACGAGGGGTAAAGAGAAGCCGAGATAAGGAAGATTCTCCTGCACCGACCCCTGGGAAACTGAGGAGATTCATGAACATTTCAGAACGACTGGACCAACTCGTAGAATACTTTTCACCAACTAAACAACAACCAACCCCTCGGAGAACTCTAGAGATTAGCTCACCCATACCCATCATTTCTTCAACGCCTGGAATAGCAATGGTACTAAAATAATGACACACTTTGTGGGAATTCCAGTTTAATAATAGCAATGGAATGTGGGGCATTCAGGCAGTAGGATTTTTATTCTTGTCTAAAATATTTTTCTTCTCTCTCGTACCAATTTTTTTGCAGGAAACTATACCAGAACATTCGGCTGGATGGTACGACGAAAGCAGTGATGAGAACTATGAGTTGCAGAGGTTGAAATTGATGCCCGTTACTCGCTACCCTCAGACAACTTGTAACATTCTGTAAATTCGTTTTGAACGGGTTTTCGACTAATAATATTCCACATGTATAAACTATCGTATTGAATAAAATTGCCGACATTTTATTTAAAAAATAATATAAACCAACAGCAATAGTGTTCCATTCGATTTCTTTGAAGCAATGCATTAACAAATGCTTCTCACAGTTCCATGTAATCCTTAATGGCCTTGTTTTTAACAAGCTATTAGCTATAATATAAACCGGCGACTACAAGAAAAAAGTTTCTCTAAAATAAAAACGTTTTTCACAAATCGCAGATTCTTGTGAATTCTGTTTATTCATTTTAAGTTCGTATCTTTCCATTATCAAGTTTTACGCACATCATGTGCAATTGTAAATTAAATTATCAATAAAACCAAAGTCAAGTTTAAATTGTAATTTACAATTTCACATAAGTTGCATGAAGATGCCAAGAAAGACGGGAATACTCTTGGAGGAAGTTGCATCAATTCCGCTGTACTTTCAGATCAACGTCAGCAGAAGTTAATCCATATCCCAATCCCAATAAAATGTACAAGGTCATCATGCAGCCACGTTCCTATAAGCAAAACTATCCACCTAATTAATGGACGCCAATGTAGTTTGTGGTAGGTACAGGGGAAATTGGCAGCTACGTATACCTGTAGGAACTAAATTGTTGCGTGGAATACTAATAGATTACTATATATCGCGTTCCCAATTACAAGATGTTTTTTGCATGATTCGTTGTTCGTGCACGGTAAAGATTTTATTTGTATATTCCGCTGCGTATATCCCTTCCCAACAAACTTGTTCCTACTTCCAAAGGAATCTCTAGTTAAATTATTACGATGTAGTCTAAACTTGTGTTGGAGGACAACAATGGGAGAGGGATAGTGTTCGTCTTGGAGTGGCCAACCGTTCATGCAGGTTTGCTATGTGAAGCGATAAAACGTAAAGCTCAATTCACGCATATTTCTTGAACAACAATAAGATCCATCGCTACAATGTGCAGTCTCATCTACCAGCACGCAGATTTGCAGTGATTTGCTTTACTATTTGGCACGTCACTATAGCTTAAACGATATATACCCTTTAATGTTATTCATTCTTTGCCTGCAAATATGTGCAGAACTTGCATGGGAATTTCTACAGCGCTGACTTGAGAGTTAATGCTAGGCTTTTTTATTCGTCTTACCTCAACTGGACATGCATATAAGATGATTGGACTACAGACCGACCACATTCTTCATGGAAAACAATTTTTTATTATTTTCGTCATGTGTTGAGGAGGCTACCCAGTCATTCCTTTATCATAGTTCTTCCTCGAATTTCCTATTTTCTGAAAACCTAGCTGTAACAAATTGCATAGCTGTTAGTAGTGATTAGAGATGATGAGAACCGTGAATCATCTTTCGCAATATAAGGTGCCAATTTAAAACTCGTTTTATTCTGGAAGTGTGATTTTGTGAACATTTTAGATTTTCAGTTGAGCGTGGAAATCAGAGCGGTGCACACATTCTGACATGCATCCTAGCGATTATATTGCATTCATTTCGGCATACTTGACAGTGCGGTTATTTTAGATATATAAAAGTGATTAAAAAAGTTCCGGACTTGGATTGACCATGGTCCGCACAATTACACCATGGGGCCATTCCAAAAAAACTTGGACTGTGAACGAAGCGTAAGGTCCTTTTTATAATTTTTAGCATTTTCAGGATTATATCAGAATATGCTTTCAAAAATATGAGACTTTGTTTTGTAGAAACAGTCCCGTGGGGTCTGTTGGCACAAGCGGCTACAAACGACTGAAACTACTCCTTTGGAAAAACTACAAGCTTCAGACACGAAACAAAGTACAAACAATCGTAGAGCTTCTCCTGCCATTGATTTTTATGGCAATTCTTGTAATAATTCGGGTGATGCTTCCATCAACACACATCACAGAGCCAACTATTTATTCACCGTTGATAATTGAGGGAGTCCCTCCGTATATTCTTCGAACCAAATGGTATATATCTAGTGCATCACATGATAATTCTGCTTTTTAATGAAGATCATAGAGGTTTCTTTATTTCTTACGCAAAATAATTATATTTCACCTTTAGTAATCTCATATACTATGCACCCACAAATCCAGTTGTGGATGAACTCATTCAACGAGTTAAGGCCGACTTTTTCGATGCAGAAGATCTGAATTATAATTGTGAGAACGAGAACCTTTTATAAGCATACAAATTGTAACTTTTACCTGCTAGAATTCCCATAAAATATGATCGTAAAAATTTACAACGCAGTTTCAGGATTTTCGTCTGAAAATGCGCTTCTGAAAGGATACCACGAGACAAAAAATGATAAGGCGAATTACTCAGTTTCTCAAGACTTTGAACTTACGTCTCCAGTTTTAGCTGGGATTGTTTTTGAGGATGATTTCGGGAATGGAACTTTCCCATCAAAGATTAAGGTTGAAAAGTGTAACTCATTCGGAAGAATGCTTTATGATTATGAAATGCTGTAGCGTGTGTTTTGAGCGTAATGGTTGTTCTATCAAATTATATTTAGTACAAACTTCGATTTCCTGCAAGTCAACGAGGTGACTTTGATGCAATATCTGAAAGATTTGGTCTCAAGGCAGCATGGTTTACGGAGCTTATTTATCCATTGTTCCAACTTTTGGGTCCTCGGGCCATAGACAGCGTTGGCGGTGGACTTCCAGGTTAGTAAATGACAGCAACAATGACAGTAGTTTATCTTCGCAAATCAATATGTGTTTTGAGAATTTGAGATATTCGATATTTTCACCATGAAATGCAGGCTACCATGAGGAAGGATTTCTATACCTTCAATATGCCTTGGATCGGTCATTGACGAAAATGTTGACAGATCCGAAGGAAGGAAAATCTGATAACTACAATATCAAACTTCAGAGATTTCCATACCCAGGCTTTATTGATGACAAGTACTTTTCCACTTATTTGAGAAATTTATTACGATGAAAAGGAATGACTTTTATTGATGTGAAAACTTTTGATATGCTTGGCTTTCCTCAGGTACTTGTTTGGATTGCAAGCATTTCTCCCACTACTTCTCATTATGAGCATGATCTTTCCAGTGATAAATATAACGAAATGTATTGTTTACGAAAAGGAGAAGCGTCTGAAAGTAAGTTTTGATGGGAATTTTCCGCACATTTATAAATTAAAAGATAAGACTGGTTTCTTTTTTGTGGTGCTCCATGACCTTCATTTTTTTGTAAAAGGAATCAATGAAAATGATGGGGTTAGCGGACTGGATTCACTGGACCGCGTGGATACTTAAGTCGCAACTATTTTTAATGATTTCTAGCATTATTATCGCGGTGATGCTTAAGGTAAATTACATTTAATTAGAGATGTATATTAAGTGCTTGAAAATTCAATTGAGAAAATTCCAATGTTCCTTACTTCCAATAGGCAAAATATGCTTCGTCTCAAGCTTTAGCTGTCATTCCAGAATCCGATATCACAGTTCTAATGGTACTACTGTTTGTCTACTCCTTTTCGGCGGTGTGCTTTTCTTGTCTAATTTCATCTCTATTTTCACGAGGTTGGACTATATTTTTTAAACGTTTAAAGGAAAATTTAACCTGATTTTATGAACTCAAAGTATGAAAAAAAATCCTAATTTTTTTTACAGCTAACACGGGTGCTTTGGCAGCAGGAGCTATCTGGTTTTTCCTTTATGTTCCTTACGCATTCATTCAACCTCGTTACAACACACTTTCCCGTACTTTCAAACTAGTTTGTAGCGTCTTCACGAACACTCCGATTGGATTTGCGAGTCAAATCATTCTCAATTTTGAGGGGATCGGGGTAGGAGTTCACTGGTGGAATTTGGCTCAAGGATCTACCCCAGACGATAATTTCTCAATGGCAGACTGTTTAATGACCCTCCTGCTAAACTCCGCTCTGTTCCTACTCATTGCATTTTATGTTGAAGCTGTGTGGCCGGGAGAATATGGAATTCCATTACCGTGGAACTTCTTTCTCAAAGTATGTAGTCCGACAATTCCAATGCACATGACCTGAGAATCGATGCCGAGAACAGCTTATAACACGCCTATTTGTTTGTTTAAGTAGAAATGGTATTGGACTGGAAGATTTCATCATGTGCCAGAATATGACTTTGGAGATGTTAAAGAGAATTTAGCACGAAATGCATATTTCGAAGTGAGTCAACAGCAGAAACGAGCAGGAATCGAGATTCGAAATTTAACTAAGAAATTTGGCGACAAGACTGCTGTAAACGGGATGAACTTGAAAATGTTCGATGGTCAAGTAACAGCACTGTTGGGGTATGCTAAGATAATCCCTATAAAACTACCTTGGAACTTTAATTGGAGTTCATTAAACAATTAAACCAATCTAATCCTATACGCGATTTTTGCCTGCAGACATAACGGAGCTGGAAAATCGACTACCATGAGCATGCTTACAGGTTTGTTTCCTCCGACATCAGGAACAGCTTTCGTGAATGGTTACGATATCTGCAACAATATCAAAGCTGTCAGGGAAAGCTTAGGAATTTGCCCTCAACACGTATGAATATTACTCCATGATGGCCAAAAAAAAGATTTAATGCATGTGGGTGAGTAATCTTAATCAATTTTCTCCCGTAGGATGTTCTATTCGATGAGCTCACTGTCGAAGAGCATTTAAGATTCTACTGCGAACTTAAGGGGTTGGAGAAAGTTCATGTGAAGGCAGAGATAAAACGCATGATCAAAGCTTTGGGGCTACAAAGTAAACGTCATGCAGAGAGTAGAACACTAAGCGGAGGGATGAAACGGAAGTTATCTGTTGGAATTGCATTTTGTGCTGGATCAAAGGTACAAAAATTCATATTCACACATAATGTCTTCGTTCTCCTTTAAGATGCTTTCAATAATTAACAACGCAATTCAATAATGCGGTAGGTTGTCCTTCTGGACGAGCCTACGAGCGGGATGGATCCAGGGGCCAGGCGGTCTACTTGGGACTTGATTCAATCCGAAAAGACGGGAAGAACAGTGCTTTTGTCCACGCATTTTATGGAGGAGGTTAGTTGCAAAAATAATTTGCAGATGAGGAGGAGAACTGGAGAATGCCGATTGTGCATTGAGAGAAAATGTATTGAAATCTTATGCTTGTAGGCGGACTTACTTGGCGACAGAATTGCCATGCTATCTCAAGGGGAGGTGCAATGTTGTGGATCTTCTTTGTTCCTAAAGAAGAAGTATGGTAAGTGTGCCACAGGACATGAATCAAACAACTGGACAAAGTCTATCTGGATTGAACAACGATGCGTAATAAATAACATGATTTTTTCAGGGGGAGGCTACCATCTCATAATTGTCAAAACCGCAAATTGTGTGGTTGCGAAAATTTCTAATGTACTGAAGGCCGCCATTCCGGAAGTAGAATTAGATCAGACTAGTGGTGCTGAACTAAGCTTCGTTTTACCAGACTCGCAATCTCACTTATTTCCTGCTCTTTTTAGTGAATTGGAAAGGAGGCGAGAGGAGCTAGGAATAGCAAGTTATGGTGCTTCAATTACAACAATGGAAAACGTTTTTATGAGGTAGAGTAAGCTTTTATAGATGTCTTGCATCCCACAACAATTATTGATTAAATTTTGAAATTAAATTAATGAATGGTAAATGATTACATTTTTTGAAGGGTTCTACGCGAGGCGGAGGCGGAAAAGATTAAGCATATCGAGGAAATTGATCCGGGACGGGATCGAGCGTTAAAAATACAACTTTCTAGCTTCGAAGATGCCAAAGACTACTTAAATAAAAACACTGGTCTAGTTTTATTGATACAGCAGTTCTGGGGGATGCTTATCAAGAGATGTATCTACCTTGTGCGGAACAAACAATTGGTGATTTCTTCGGTACGTTATGCAAAATGAATACAGCTATGAAGGCCCCTAAAAAGAATTGTACTGGTCATTATATAATTGTCTAATTTCATGGTTCTGCAGCTCATTCTTCCGATTATGTTCATCATCATCATTTTCTGTATAATGCTTACATTTCCCGGATTTGCCGATCCTACACCACTCGTTCTAACATTGGACGTAAGTTCTCAATTGACATACATGTTCCCTAATGGAGCTTTAATTAAATTACAATTCAATTATATATGCTATAATTTTCAGTCATACGAAACAGTTGGAAAAACTTCAACAAGTGTTCACTGTCCAACCACAAGTGAAGTGTGTGAATCGTATAAGAACTTCGTATCCCAAAAGTATTTAGTTGAAAACGTCCCAGACAATGTCACATTCATCGACTACATCTTAGACCTGGCTTCCACAGAGCTGGCGAAAGTAAATTTCCAGTACATTGTCGGGTTTGAGGAACGGATCTCAAACACCACCAATCAAACAGAACTCATCGCGTTCTTCAATAACCAACCTTTCCACGCACCCCCGCTGGCCCTAAATTTCCTCACAAATGCGCTCCTCTGGCAGAGTAATTACTCGATCGAGGTCACCAACCACCCATTCCCGTACAGCACCATCGACAGTTTGAAAGAGCAAGGAGGCATCGTCACAATAGGTTTCCAAGTGGGCTACAACACAGCAATGGCGATGAGTTTCCTTGCAGGCTACTTCATTCTATTCCCAATTCGGGAGCGTGTATCTGGATCCAAGCATTTGCAGTACATTTCTGGCGTGAAACCGATAATATTTTGGAAAACGAGCTTTCTCACTGATATTGTCCAGTACTGTTTCCCTTGCTTGGGCATTCTACTGATGTTGAACCTGTTTCAAATGGAAGAGTTTATGAACCTCGAGCTGCAAATATATTTCTTAATTCTTTGCGCCTGTTTCGGTCTTGCAATCTTGCCATTAGTATACGTGCTATCATTTTTGTTCACAATTCCGACCAGCGGTTTTGCGGTGATTGTGGTAATGGGGATATTCACAGGTAACTTCAATAAGTCTATCTTATTAAGATTTCCAGTGTAATTTCAATAAGATGCCAATTTTGTGTGAAATTTCAGGACTGGCTCCTATGTTTGCTGTGAGCTTTATCCAGAATCCAGCTTTCCAGCTTGAGCACATTGCGGATGAAGTGAACAAGTACTCATTAGTATTTCCCAACTACGCTCTGGGAATGGGAATTGTCCAACTCGCTTCAAATTATCAGTTAACAAAATCATGCTCTCGCCACTTCGAGTTGCAGTACCTTTGCGATGTCTATCCAGACAATATATGCTGCGAGAAATGTAAGCTAAGTTACGAAGTAGACTATGTTGAGATTTCATTTGCTTATGAATATGTACAAGTACAGAATGATACCAGTACTTTAAATGCATTTTACTTTCACTGAAGTAAGAGAAGATTATTTGGACTGGAAGAGATTTGGAATCGGACTGAACCTCGTGTGCCTACTTGCATCGGCAGTAGTTTACACTCTCATTCTTGCCCTAATTGAGTTGAAATTTTTTCATGGCATTCGGAATTGTGCCTTCCGCTTGTGGAAAACTAAAAGTAGCGAAGGACCATCGATAGACGAAGGTAAACCTTTATAAAACTAAATAGTTTGAGCTTGGCGTATTCAATTAGCTTCAAGTACATAAGATGCATGTTCTGCTTCTATTAAAGAACCTGAAGCATTGGAAGACTCTGATGTGATCGCGGAACGTGACAGAATTAAAAACGACGGTTTGGCTGGTCTCGCCAGAAGTAATAACTTGATTGTTCGGTATGTAACAGTAACGATGCCATACAGCTCGATGCATGTTCTATTGTATAAAAATTGCGTCATATGAGTACAATATTGTATTTTTTCTCACATTAGAAATCTCTCAAAGTATTACGAAAATTTTCTCGCTGTGGATAATCTGAATGTGGGTGTCCAACGTGGAGAATGCTTTGGTAATATTTGAAATCTTGACGAGAATCTTAGAAATTACAAACCTATAAAATATAATGAATAAAATTGCAATAATATTTCAGGTCTACTCGGCATCAATGGGGCTGGTAAGGTTCTGGATAAAAATGATACCTTTAGACATTTAGATTTGCCTATGAAACGCAATCCATATTATTTCAGGTAAAACAACAACTTTTAAGATGCTCACCGGTGACTTAGATCCTTCCGGAGGAGATGCATTTGTAGGTAGCTACAGTATTCGAACTCAGCTCAAGAAAGCTCACCAAAAGTTAGGATATTGTCCCCAATTTGACGCGTTAATCGGTGAGATGACGGGCAGAGAAACCATCAAAATGTTTGCCAGGCTTAGGGGCATCAGAGAGAGCGAGATTGGCAAGTTAGTGAATGACTTATCGGAAAGATTGTTATTTACTCCGCATATCGACAAACAAGTAGACAATTACAGGTGAGTCTACTTAATTCGACTCTAAAATGCCTCTAATAAATGCACATATTAAAACAGCTAAATAAATGGCTTTATTTGGGTCTTAGCGGTGGAAATAAGCGTAAATTATCAACTGCCATTGCACTTGTTGGAAGCCCGCCCATTCTCTTTCTAGATGAGCCAACGACGGGTATATAATAATATAGAAAATAGAATAATTAATTACTTCCATATTTTTAATTAATACATTTATAGTCTCATATCGTTGGTTGTGATAGGCATGGATCCCGTGGCAAGAAGACATTTATGGGATGCGATAACTTTAATCAGAAATCAGGGAAAATCCATTGTTTTAACCTCTCATAGGTAAAGCATTCAGCATTTAGTTTCACAGCGCAGTAGAAAGTTTGATTGATTGCATTCAGGATAAAAAGTTGAATAATATGACTCTAGTATGGAGGAATGCGAGGCTTTATGTACACGCTTGGCGATAATGGTGAACGGAAGGCTGAGATGTTTGGGAGCGACTCAGCACCTGAAAAATAAGTTTGGCAAAGGATACACAATCATAGCGCAGACAACAGCGAGAGTTTCCGATCCTAATCAACCCTTTACAAGATCTCAACAGGTCTGACACGTGATTGTAGACGTCGTTTTAATAATGTTGTAATATTTAGCAATACACTTTAGACAATGCAGTTTGCAAAAAAATATCTCTCTTTTCGCAGGAGCAAGGTCGTCGGCGAAGTAGCAACAAGTCTTTGAAGCGAACAAAGTCAGAGCATGAACACCACTGGGAGTCTGACTTACAGGAGTTGCGCACGTTTATTGAGGAAAGATTCCCTGGTAATAAGAGACACACTTGGCTAGACCTCCTAATAATGCTCTGTACCTGGTTTCTTGTAGTACATGATCTATATCGGATGATGGTGTGGAATTTTTCTCATGTTTCCTTTTTGCTCTTTAAGCGTGCACCTTGAAGGACATCCACCCATGCTTCGTCCATTATCATATCCACTCTGAGGAAAACGTGTCTTGGGGAGAACTTTTTGCAGCGATGGAAGTAGCCAAAGTGAGGTTCAATCTGGAGGCATACTCTGTTGGACAAACGTCATTGGAACAAGTTTTCCTTAATTTCACCAAGTCGCAAATAAATAGCGGCTAAATGCTTTATATTTTTAAGAATTCGTATTTGTGCTCGTCTCAATTTGAAAATGTGATATTTTATGGTCAGTAAATAGACACGTTTACTCCGAAACAGCAACGATCTCCCTCTTTTATTTATGTAAAACATGATAAATATTATTAACAAGGAGGGGGATATGCAGCGTCATGTTGCCTCAATGTGAAACGGATGCTTGTGTTCACAAAACCTCTCACCTTGTCAAATAATAGCGGAAAGAAAGGTTACATTTGCGTGTTCATAGCGTGTTATTTATTATGACATCTTAATTTTACTTCAATGCTGCTGAGGATCGTTTGGGATACGAAACACACTCACAAAATATATTTGGATTAAACATGCTTGTTCACAAGGTGCACCCCGACATTTTCTACTCAATCGGAATATATCACTGTTTTCTAGCAAATGAAATGTCTAGTGTAATCCACCAACGACTAGGATCATTATAAGGTGAATCTGCTGGAATGTCCTTCTGCTCAGGGTGAAACGCTACTAATCGTAAGCATGTCCCAAGTCCCAAGGTCTACTGGTATCGGTATAAACCTTATGTTTGCGGTTCGTAACGTATTGGATTCAGATGTAGTATCCATATTCCTTCATTTGCAGGTACCTAAGTAGTAGCATTAGCATATATGTGATATTAGACAAACTTTATAATTTCCTGGTACACATTATACGAGTACGACCATCGACAACATTAGCCTATGGAGATGAACAACCATAATGAGATCTCATCTATGATGAACAAGTTAAATAAATATATGCACATATATGTTCAGTGCATTGCACAGCGTGCATACTGGAGTGCACAATGAGAGAGTTTGAGAAGTGATTGCGATTGTGAGCCTGAGAAAGGACAAACAAAAATGCAACAATTGAATCAGTCGCAGTCGACATCCCATTTGCGACCATTTAAATACTAAGCGAAAAAAAGATTCAATCAACGCGCATGCACCTACAGCAGAGCAAAATATAATATCTCATTCTTGAATGTATGTGCTGCGCATGCCTATGTTGCATACAACAAACTATAATTTATTCTACATTTATCCCATATACGCACCGCAGAGGTGAAATAGGCACACACACAATAACACACAAACTTATTGAGTCAGTAGCCAAATCCATACTCATTTCTGGTTTTCATTCATTATTCACAACGTAAGAATTAATAATATATGCTTACGTCCATCACTCAACTGAATCCCCTCTGTCTCTCTATCTCTCTCACTGAATGGAGTGATCTTTGCAGATCTTTTAGTTAATGAAAATATTTTACTCGAAACATTGCTGCACGCAAAAAGTCTATTATTTGATTTGATAGAGACAACAGACAGACTAATGACTACCCTTGTCGTGACTGTGCATATGAAAGCTGAAAAAAGGGCGATCTGTGCTCTCTGCAGTTGTTCTAATTGTCCGTCTTAATAGTTCTGTCGAATTCCTTTTCTTTTGAATGCAGAAAGGTATATGCTAATGTTTGACACATATCAATTCGATTTTTAAAGTCAAAATCATTAGCATATCACTTCCTTCTTCTATGAACTGACCACAGAAAGAGGATCAACGAAACTATTGTTTTTTCAATTTGTGCCTCGATACGAGTGTTTGAATGTGCGTACATTACACAAAACGAGACTCATTTTTGTATTGTGCTTCGCTGCCCAATGTGAAAACGTGACTTCACAGTTTCACACTCTAGTCCTAGGCCCATAAAGTGTCAACAATGGCTACTACTCAAAGTAAGTATTTTTGCATAAGGTTTCTCCATCTTCGGAATATAACTAATTACTAAAAGTTTAACTGTACGAAGTACTAAAGTGCGTATTTTTTGTGTATAAAATTAGGTTCGGAAGTGCTGGCTGCAGCGGAGAGTAAGGAGAATGGCTTGGAAAGCAAAGGAGAGAAAAAGTCCGGATTTTTATCACGGACTATTCAGAGCCATTACAGGTACTTGCGATTTGGAGCAAGCATATATCAGTCAACCGTCTCAATTTTATCGTTTATGAGTTGAATTACTGAGTCTGAATTCATGTCTAATATTTTTTGCAGTACAAAACCACGTCTTAAATCACCGGAGCAGATTGCAAGAGAAGTGTACCTGATTCCAGGGCTGCTATTGTTCAATCGATGGTTCTCCATGCCGGCAGCGATCGTAATTCAATTTTGTTGCGGATCTCTATATTCCTGGAGCGTCTTTAATAAGCCCATTGATGCATTGATGGGAACAGAAAACATGGCCCCAATTACGTTCTACATAGCTGTGGGGTTTTTCGGATTTTCGGCAGCTGTAATGGGTCCCTGGCTGGAAAGGAATGGTCCCATGGTGGCATGCTTCCTTGGAACTTCGCTTTTCTTCTTTGGGAATCTACTGACAGCATTAGCCCTGTATTTGGAACAAATATGGCTCGTGTTTATTGGATATGGGATGATTTCCGGTTTTGGTCTCGGACTTTGCTACATTTCTCCAGTTTCCGCGTTGCAAAAGTGGTTCCCCGATAAGCGCGGCTTAGCTTCCGGGTTTGCTGTATGCGGTTTCGGAGCAGGCTCCATCGTGATAGCAAAAGTACAAATTCCACTCATTCATGCTGTCGGTCTTCCTTTGACTTTTGTGGTCCTCGGAAGTTTCTACTTCATATTGATGTCATTCTCGGCCATTGTGCTACGAACTCCACCACCAAACTTCATTCCAAATCTAGTAAATACTTCAGCTGAAGAAAAGGAAGGGAAGACTGTGGCACATCAAATGAACATGGATGGCACTTTAGCACCTGAATTCACATTGACGGAAGCCTTAACATCTTCAGACTTCAGGTTCATGTATGTTATGTTCCTCGCGAATGCCCTCTTCGGCTTGGTGCTCATAAGCAGACTGTCAAATATGATTACCGACATCTTCGAGCAATCTGCTGACACAGCAGCCACCGTTGTGGCAATCAATGGAGCGTTCAACTTGGGAGGTCGTCTATTCTTCTCCATCATGTCCGACTACATCGGAAGGAAAAACTGCTACGTGATTATGCTAACCTCACAGTTGATAATTTTGGGACTTTTCTCCACAATCACAACAACGAAAACGTACTGGGCATTTTTGATGACGATGTGGATCCTCACAGCCTGCTACGGAGCAGGATTTGGAGTAATTCCAGCCTTCTTAACTGATAAGTTTGGACCAATGAACATTGGAGCTTGTCACGGTGTCATATTGACGGCTTGGTCACTTGCTGGAGTTGCTGGAGGTCTAATTTTCAGTGCAGTATTCAAATCAGCCTCAGCTGAAGTCTTGCCCTCTGACCCACATCCGTACATTATCAACGTTTGGTGGATATTTGCCGTTGTAGCCGTTGGGTGGGTAGCCCTCATGTTTGTGAAACCAACGAAGCGTGATCGTTGGCTGACAAGAGGGCCTAGAATGGTACTTGGTAGAATTTTAAGTGTATTACGTATTAGTAAACGTGCACAAAATTTCTCATTAAGCAATACTGTCTAACTCTGCAATTTGCTAAAAATTTGATCATGCCTTTTCTTTCAGTATTCGATATACGTAAAGAGCGTTTTAATATATGACGTATTGTGGCATTTAACTAATTTCCTGTGTTAAATGTTACGGAAAATAGAAATGTAATCATATTTTGTAAATATTTGTTTGTACAAAACATAAAAATAACATTTCACGGTCATTTTCAAACGAATAAAATTAATGACTTTGTACTAATAATCATTTACCACAAACTCTATACGTGAGTCTGCATTGCATACCATGTCTAATTGTTAAATTAGGTTCACACATTTTATGCCCATAAATTCTTCAAATTGTATTACTGCAGTATTACACCACACCACAGCGTGAAAATTATACCATCAGAATAATTACATTTTTATGGAATCTGCACACCTGTGCAAATTCCTCTACACTTTACTTTTCCACTCAACCCTCCATTTCCGTTCAGTTCAGAATTCCTCAATATTTAATTTATTGGTGGATTGACAAAGCGCATAAAATGATGTGGGCTGACCGTTATACAAAAAAGGAAGCAAACTAAGGTTTTGGCAAAAAGCAGTAAATAATTTTCACAGGTGAAATAGTTCGTTTCGTCCAAGTCGTGAGCAAAACGGATTGTGTGTGGTTTGAAGGCGCGCATGTCATCTAATTACATCAAAGTTTTTGTTATGACTCATGTAAAAAAAATTAAGTTATGAAAATATTTCAAGGGTGACAAAATAATTTTCACAGTTCTCTCCCCATCCAATAAGATACTCGAACATGTCATCTGTCTCTCCGTCAATAGCTCAGCGGATTGGAATAGCCGCATAATTACCATATCCACTTTATATAATCTCAGAGACATTAACTTGGATAAAAGTCATTACTTTCAGTCAAATATGGAAATAGACTGCGTCCAACTGTCTATCTTTGAGAAGAGTAATCACTTGATTGTTGGTGTGGACATGAGCATACTTGCTTGCTTACATCAAGAGAGGGATTTGTGTCGCTATCACACAAGAACAGAAAACAGAACTGAGGCAAGCGCGCGTCGAACGGCAGGCCTAATAAAAAGGTAACAATATTGTGTAAAATAAAAAATTATATATCTCTTCCTTTAACTATCTTGCTCCCTGTGGCATTAGCTCCATTCATGTCCAAAAAGAATTTTTTTGCCAAGTGCTAACTCATTCAGACCTTCTTCACAACGACATAATATGTACGTTACAGTGCAGATTTGCCAACTATGAGAAGACGCACTTCTCTTAATGAAGTTGGTAAGGAACACGGCGAGAAGAAGAAAAAAATGAGACAGAACAGGACTTATATACTATCACACATGCCCATAGTGCTCACTTGACAATGAACGCCTGCACGGGCGATTTTTACAAGCTAATTTCGAGCACAATACCAAAAAAGCCTGAGAAAAATATGACATCAAGAGACTTTAAAGTGTCCAATGGAACGACCTTGGCGGAATTAGAGTACACATCATAACACTATCTGTACCTCAGGTTGGCCACAAATATGTGAGTATTACTCACACAATGATGACCACCTCTGTGTGTAGGAGAGCACCTCACACACACATTCAACGTTCGACGCACTCTCAACAACTCGCATCTCTTCAGTGTGCTCACGTCGCGTTGTTTGTCATCGCGCGAATGCCAATGTAATATCATTTGATAATTGCCTGCAATCAGATCAATTATAATTGGTCTGGCGGAGCTTAAAAACTGCTTCACGGATGAACTTAGTTATCTTTAAACAAAAAACAAAGGTAGTGGAGAAAAAAATAACAATAATGGTCATCAATTAATTCATAAGGAAATCCTGGAAAGCTTGTCAAATTTTTAGTCAGCATGAGTGATCCACATCAAAATCAATGTCAAGACATTTTAAATCCATTGATAGGTTTATACTTTTCAATGCTGTACGTCAAGATGATCTCAATACATTTAGCAAAACTTTATTAGAGTATTGGTAATTATTACAGAGAAGGAATAAATTACGAATAAAGTTGAAACTAAATGAGCCCAGCGCCGTGGAGAAGTGAGCGGATTTTGCTTTTGGCAATTTTGTTGGTGTCCCACTGGTGAATAATTTCCTCGCCCTGAATCGGCAAACTTTCTTGAGCCAAGATTGTCGCCAAATTAGCGTTCCTGCGAAAAAGAAATCAAGAAAACGAGTGATTTTCCTTTTGATCAGTTAAATCTAGGAAATCTGATAATCAACATTCACGTAATTTATCAAGCTTGCATAATATGTGTGTGTATTTTCCTTATGAAACCTATGATAGCACACGAACACAATAGTGTTTTGCATACCCTTTTCCACTCAAACATTATTATACATTGTGCATCTTCATGACAAGACCTCAAAAGAAACTGCGGAGGTCTCTACAACGGTCGGCGATTGTTTGCAGGAGAGTAACTTCATGACGTTGAAATGGAATTCAAACTTATCCTTAACCTTTTTACTTAGAATTTTTCTTTTAAAAAATCTCTTCAACACAATGTTCACTAACTGACCTCATAAAGTCATTTTAAATGTCAATGCTGCCTAACAATGTTTCATAAGAGCACACTTTTCAGCATAAGAGCATCGATACATTTCCTAAATACTTGAAAAGTTATATATCTTTTCAGTCGGCCAAAAATACTAAAGAGACGCACTTCTACAGAGGAGAGCAGCGTGTGATATACAAAGAATCTGTCATGCTTTTCTCGTGATTTGTGTCTTCTGTCAAGCAAAATGATGTTCATATGCTCAATGATGCCAAGATTGTTGAAAAGCAAATAATACTATGCTAAATACTGCACGCTATTGTCATTCATCTGCTCTCGGAGGAAAGTTTTTTTGTGCCTGAAGGTTGATGTTCAACTGGCGACAAAGCAAACGATAACGATACCGCACCACCGTCTGTTCTCTGTTAACCGTGGTTGCTCTTCGCGAGAAAAAAATAGCTACATTCTCAGCGTGCCGTACATTCCATTTCAAATTTATATAAATGATCTTGATAAATCATCCTAAATGTTTGATTTACATAAAATGCGAAATGCCGTAACACCCTACCTCAAGAACAAATTCCTAAACCACGACACTGCATGATAAAAAATGTGTTCAAAACAGTACATGCTTTTATGTCGCTGTTAAGCCTGATTCTTAGGATAGTGTGTCCTGTCCTGAGTTTGTCTAATTATCAAGTTACGAATGGAAGGACTAAAAGGATCCACGTCCCAAAATTTGAAGCCACACATGAAATACGTTTTTTTTGCAGTTAAAAATTCAATATGTGATGCATTATACTCACGTAGCTCGAAAGCTTATAATTTACTGTCGTTTCTATTTTTACAATCCCTCAAGTTTATATAGTTCTATTGAAATCTGCATTGTCATTATACAATTAGATGAACTGCCTCAAATGGGACGATGTGGGGGATGCGTCTCTATTAAGAAGGTTTTCTAAGCATTCTTTTAAGAATGCAAAAAACGAGATGTGTATTGTGTAAGTGTGGCTAATGTTTAAGGAGACACCTTCGAACATCAACGAAAAATTTTGATCTTAAACCCTAATTGACTCTCGCCATAAAACGGGGAATGGTACATATCGTGGGACGTTAAGGCGTTATATAACGATGGGAGCTCGTAAAATCTCAAAATTGCTCTTTAAATCCGAAGTAATTATCTGAAATGATTTTCTTAGCAGATACTGGGCGAAATAAAAATTTTAAATTTATTTTGATTGCATGACATGACGTAGCAGTATAATTATCTTTTAAGTAATAAATAAATAAATAGCAGAAAAAATAAGAGTAAAAAAATTGGCACAAAAAGCAGACAGATATAAGCTCATGGTTGTTATTATTTTGCCTTACTTGTAAAATCTATTTCTAAGCGTTTCCGGAAGCGTCTCCTCAAACTCAGAAGTCCGCACGACGGCGTTATTAGGGACGAGCCTCTGAGACTGAAATCTTTCAGCTCCGAATGTTTGGGTTTGGAAGGCTGTCGAGAGCGGTTGATCCTGTTCAGGCTTCAGAAGATTGTCAACCTGGAAGGATGACTGTGCCAATGGGGCTGATTGGTAATGACTCCGTTCGGAAATGTGTGCTCTCTCCTGAGGAACTTGTTGAGGGTCAGGTTGGTCGGAAATGTATTGGGATGGTGTCTGAAAGTATTGTTGTGATTGTTGAATGTGAGCGAATTGTTGAGACTGGGGTTGAGACGCTCCTTGAATAAATTGCTGTTGGGGCTCATAATGTGCAGCCTGAAGTGGTTGAGATTGTGCGATATATTGTGGCTGTTGAGCTTCTGCCACGTATTGTTGTTGTGGCTGCTGAGATTCAGCAACATATTGCTGAGGTGAGGACTGCGTTTGCGTATCGTACAGTTGTTGAGATTGTTCGAAAGCAACGGGCTGTGGAGCGTATTGTTCGGTTGGTGATTGCCTATTTATGTATTGGGAAGATTGTGCTGCTGGAGCAGTTAGATCTTGTTTCGAAAATGAGTAGGGTTGGATGCGAGATGCAGCCCCAAGATTAAAATGAGACGTTGCTATCCCCTCGAATCCAACAGGAATTAGGCGGGGCAAAGTGCTACACACAAAAAACAATTAGATGAAATTATTACGAGCTTCAAGGTTTATTGTCCGTTTATTCATGAGAACAGATCACTCTTTCGTTGTAAACAGAACGTATTCTTGTCGTTAGTCAGTAACTGTCAAATTAATTTGTGCTTTTGCTTTGCGTAATATCGAGAACCTAAATATGGAAAGCACGATAATTGGGAAAGTAAGTGACAAGAAGAGTATGAGAGCTCTCGGCGTTTTGCACGTTAATCCCCAGCCTGCTCACTCCGTGCGAGCAATTCGTATTCGCTCGTACCTCTGAGCATGGTGCTCAACTCATTAAAAGCAAGACAAGCACAAGTTGTAAATCAATGGAAATAGATGTGCTAAAATTGAAGATTTCAACTGATGTAATTGGGAGTGTAATAAAACTGTCATGAGCCTATCTTTTAAGATTGTGTGTTTGTATACCTACTCTCCAAAATTATACGAGTTTCGGCATCTTTAAACTTCTCTCCTTCTGTCAGCAAAATCTTTCTCCATTAGGCTTATTAATGTTGACACGAAACATGCAATATTTTGATGGAATTGCTAACAATCTTTGTCACGCTTTCTAGCTTAAATCCGGACGATTTTTTCGTTATGAAGCCAGGTAAGACAGAGCTCTATCAGATATTTCATCAAAATTTTTACGTTAATACTCACAAAATACATGTGAGCTCCTCCCCAAATTATTTTTTTCCATTTGCCAATGGAAAAGGGTATTTTTAGAACATTACAACTGAAATATAAGAACCATTATATCGTTCAAGTCCAGATACATGCCGTAATAAAGTCAGCGACATTTACAATTTGTTTACCTGTGCCCACAAATACATTGGCTTAAGATTGATTATAATAATTTGCAACGCTCTACCCTAACATTATTGTAATCATTGTCAATGTACCAAATGCCGATCAATGCAACTTTTTTCGCGGATAAAATTTAGATTTTACTTACTTGTAGTATTTCTGGCGAACGACTGGGCGGTCATTGGCGGTTCCTGGAGGAGGATTGGACTTCACCAGAACTGGTCCACGGGCTACAGGGGAATTTTTAGAAATATAGTTAGATCTGCCTTATTTTATTAAGCATTGTTGTGCCTGATATGAATGCAACTTTGTTACATGAATTGAGTTCCACTCCACTGTGAAATCATAATCTATCTAAACGCTAAACCGTTAAATCTTCCACAAACATTTCATGCATTTAAAATTTCAGCAGATTCCTTCAACCATATCCACGCGCAGATAACGTTTAAGTCTTCGCAGCAATTAAAAATTTTGAGCCCAAACCACGTAACGAAATTATTCAGCAAACCGCTGCGCATAAATTTTCCACAATATATGGATGATGTCTCTAGGTTGTTCGCATGTGGCTTTTGGACTATGAGACTTTTATCGCTATGCAGTATTAGAATCTGCACCTGTCTGAGCAAGCATATTATGTGGAATCATGAAAATGTCACGAATTAACACTGGGATTCTTTTCGTGTGAATTAGCCAATTCTTTAAAATGTCATAGTCATGAATGCACGTAGTTGAGCAATCGAATAATTCTCGAATTTTTTTTGGCATACACGTTGTTTGTTTTTGTACATATTTGTCCGCTGTCCGCTTCTCTCAGTTTCCCACGACCATCTCGACAACAATCGGCCTTGCAATCTTTCAACAGAGATTCCACTTTGATTTACCCATATTTCACATTATTTATCTGAAGAAATTCTCTCAACGCAGATAAAAAACAAAACAGATGTCTGAGGATGAGGTTGGCAGCTCAGAATACGGTAAATTTTTTTAAACGTGATGTCTAGTACGTCTAGGTACAAACATGAAGCGTATTAGTATGCGTAAATAGTAACTATTTAATATGAATATCCTTTCCCGTCTTTCTTGTGCATTTATCGTGCAAAATTAAAATACAACAACACAGTTACCTACATACTTATCAAATTTTACGAAAACCAAAGGATTTAGCAACCTGTTTGCAGCAGTAACCAGAAGGATACTAGTACGAGATAACACAGTGCTGCTCTAGAAATGTCATTGAATGCAACACGTTTCAAAATGATATATAAATTAAATCTAGCTACAGGATGATTTATGTATTTCCCCTTAAATTCGGACTTACATGTACTAATAAAAAATCCATCCTGCAACACGGGGAGTCCGGTGGCTACATATCTGTCAATGGATTTCAGATCCTCGAGCGTTGTGTCCCGATGTTGGTACGCGACAGCTCCCGCCTCACTCACTTGCACAACCGCAACGGACATGGACACTACGAGCACGACACAAATCATTATTTTCCCCATGTTTAAAATATAGAATTTAAAACCGCAACTTAAACTCCGAAAGGAAGACTTGTCTCTGTTAACTTTTGTATGGCACAGCGAAGAAGACTAATCTGAAATGAATGGAGTTCTCAGTTATCTGTTGCGGAGCGCGTCTTCCTTTGTTACAGCGCGCAAGCTTTTGAGAGTAGTGCAACAATGAACAGGAGTTCTCTCTGTCTCTGCTTTGGAGCAGTCGTTGAGCAGTTTGTAAAGGAGGAACACAACTGAGCAATGGAAAGTGAATGAGCGGCGAGCATATAGATAGGAGCGAGAGAAGGAATGAAAAGAGTAGCTTCACGAGAGAAGAAGACAAGGCGAAGAGAGTTCAACAATGGGTGGTTCTCACCCCTTCAGAGTCTAAACTGTAAGTGAAGTGGCCTAATATATCCTTTTAATCCTAAATATCAAATTAAAATAAAAACTAGACAAGGGCAGCCTTACCTCTTTTTATGCAAGCCTTATGACCTTCCCCATTAGGAAGTGTGTTTCAGTTCAGAAGATATCTCGCCAGCGTATATTTATAGCAAACGCACAAATATTTATGGTTCTCCAATACTTTTTCTGCGAGTACTACTTATGTATTACGTAAACAAGTTGGTGGGAGAAAATTATGTCTTCCTACAAGTGCCTTTGTTATTAGATAATATTAGAACAGGTACTTCACACAGCAAACAACCTCAACACTCATCAAAGGACAATAATAAAGAATTATATAAATACTGAGAGTGCGTAATAATAGAAACCAAGAAGTCAACAAGTGTTGAGATGCGAGAAGGGCTAGTTTCAAGCATATCTTCTAGCAAATGGATGAGCGCTTTTGGTTTTGTTATTTATTTACATTATGCCTATTTGAACATGACACACCCGTTCAAACGCTTATCAATACACACGCCAGCCGTTTGTCGTAGTGCCAACGCCAACTGCCAAGTAAACTATCGAACTATCAACGCGTCACACTTTTAATGAGATTAGTGTATACGTTCCTAGTTTTAGCACTTCACTCCTTGTCATTTCTACCATCAGCAAGATTATGTATGCAAACATTTTGAAAGAAAAATGGACATTGTCACTCATTCATTATACGACTGTCGTGTGTGTGGAAGGAAACTAATAAACTTGAGTGGACATACGTAGGCAAACACTTGTACAAAGAAATAATAGTTTTCCACCAGCAATTCTATTTTGCTCATTCAACAATCAGTTTTCCTGAACGATAATACTGATTCACGAATTTTCCGATTTTAAGGTTCTTTAAGCAATGACATGGTTAGTCCAATATATTTACACCTAATCAGAAAACACACTAATGTTAGGCATTAGTCTAAACATGTTTAAATGTGTCAGTTCTTTCTACTTTAATTATTATATATCATTGTATAACTTATATTGACCTTTTGGGGCACACTCAGACTTGGAAGTTTGATCAAAAGCATTGTTATATAACTTCAATACAGCATAAGTTTGAAGTGGTACAATGCTACATATTTGTATATTCAGACTATATTGCATATAGCATATTTGTCAGAATTACTTTGGAAGTTGATCGATATCAAAGATATTATGTGAGCTTGTGAGCAGCACAAAATTGACTTTTGCCATAATTTGACACGATGTAATCTATCAAGAAATGCACTTTTCTGCAAAAACAAGTATCATGCAAGCTGCGTCTCTCGCTAATGACTGCGTTTTCTTTGACCTGCCCTCATCCTTCATCCATCCGGTTGATCCATCCAATGACGTGGACCTTTCTTGACACGACCATAATTCAGACTTCTGCTGAGGCTTCTGATTCTGGCAGCTTATAACAACACAGTTTTTGTCCTTTTGTTCAACTACAACCATACATATACCCCAACTCTTATAAAATTCCAATATTTATAGGATTTACGCCATCATCAGTCCAAAAAAACGTATATTCCGGCGATCGTACATTTTGCAATTCGCATTAACTTTAGACCACGCGCGAGTCGTTTGCCGCTTCTCGAGCTTTTTACACCAAAAGCATTTGTTATTATATCTTTGACTCTGCCATATTGCTACTCGTCATTTTTCATTCTTTGGAACTTGTGATTAAGCAAATTGATATTAGTTATAATGCATGGGAAAATTAGACTTTTCAAGTGCACTGGGATGCCTTTTTATTACCTTTACATATTGTTCAGTCTAATGAATGGGAGCATCGGAGTGCGGTAGCCGTCGTCTGCGAGCAAGTGCTTGTACACGACCTTGCCATCTTGATACTTTTTAAAACAAGATCGCATCGTGAGATAACCCAGCAAGCAGAAAGGGTTGAGTTTCTTCTGCTGAATAAAATGAATATAAAAACATGTGCATGCATTATTATACGCACCCAATCTTGTTACAGAATCTTGATAGATATATGATATTTTAGCAGCGCGTCAGTTTACATGTGAAGAGGAGAACACTCTCAACCCCCATCTATTTATTTCGATAAACTTGATGTGAGGTCATCTCATTGTACGAGAATTATTAGCCGAATATTTTACTCTCTGACATTCACTAATGTCAAATCACATTAACTTTGAGATTTTCACCAGCTGTTATAAAATGCCAAAGTTCTTGAGCCTGCCACCAGGGAATTGCCTACGAATCACCAATTTTGAATTCTTTTAACTGACATTTTATATGCAATTTTTTCATTATAGCGAAATTGAACAAAAATAAATGTAGCATAGGTGTGCATTAGGTTCAAGATGGATTATCATAGTGACTCTTCAAATAAAAACATGTGAGGAAACGAGTGAGCGTATGTTCAGTGAAATGCTAATGGGCTACCCAGGATGACTTCGTGCACCTTTGTCAAAGTCCCAATTTAACAAGCTGTCATCAAAGCCACGATTCGTGTTTTATGATTTAAATCAAGTGAAGCACATGCATATTCCATTTAATTTACACATTGTCAGAAAAGCTCAAACAGATCACAAGCGTCTTTGATTTCTGAAAAGCTCTGACATAACGAAAATCACTAACTGGAATTAACTATAGATAACATAGATTCTGTAAATTATTTGCTACAATGTGCACAATACTACATGTGAACTTTATTTATGTGCATTGGTCACGAGAACAGGTTACATAAAGGTTTTGCCAAAATGCTAAAGATATCATAAAGACAGTTTTGTCAGTTGCAGAGAAAAGCATACCACTGACAAGTTCAGTCAGATTCATATCACTTGTGTTGCACACATTGCACATTTTATTGCCTGACCTGACAAAAATGCATGTGGTTACCTTCCATATATCTTTCCCTTTTACCTTTACCTTAAAAATAATAATATGCATACTTAAATCTAAATCTTGTAAAATAAGATTTTTTAATTCACACCAGGTCAGTTCTAAGGTGTAAAAAATCAATACAGAAAATTATTTATACATTTTCATTTGGGTGTGTATGGAAAACTCAAATATTTTAATACAAGTCATGAGGAACGTGATAATTAAGTACTTTTGTATGATGATTTTGTCTGCCCTTTATAATTAGCAAATTGTCCTTTTATCAATTTTTATATAATTCTACAGTAAACTACGACCCAAAGTGTGTTGTATATATGAACTTGTAAACTTTCGTAAGGAGAAACTCTTGTTTATACATGAACATTGTTCTACACCGCCATTTAATTAGAGAATTGATGAGTAATGTGGCAGTTGATGTCATAAGTCAAGGTGTAAGCAACCGTTTCTAATTAGAACATTGGGCTCACGCGAGTTAAGAAGAGAAATGTGAACCTTTGCTTGTGCTTTATTGCGTTTTTGAGTAATTATATAATTTTTTGGGGGAAAATGTGAACAGAACAGAGGGAGCCTCGCCATAAGTATCTTAATCCTTACATGTACTTTTTGAAGGCTGTTTTGGGATTCTTTTGCAAAACTTTTGCTATGAACTTAATTGACGTTGCTTTGCACATATTTAAAAAACAACCTAAAGCAAACAAATGAATCAACCCAGTAAAACCGCCAATAAAGTACCAGCTAACACGTCGAGACGTGAACGTATATCACAGCAAATGTGTGGCATCGTTTTGAAATCAGAACGGCAGAAATTGGAGTTTTTGCTCGACCTTCCAAGCACCAGATTTAATTCATCTGGCTACAGTATGGAGTAATAGACAATAGTATTGCTAATTATACAAAATTTACAAACTTGAAAGCGAAATGTTTTGCTGCATCCCAATCCCATCCAATGAGCAAGAAATATTAAGACAAGATATGAATCACAAAAATGTGAACATTTTATGATACCCACACAACAGGTACATCAGTAATATACCATTCGTAGATTTTGGCATTGGATTTCAGACTCCAATTAGCTGACATATGACAAAATGCCTAAATACACATTTATGTCAAGCTCATTTTGCATGGATTTTTATCTAATCTCGCAACAAGATTCATCAGTTAGAAGGAATTATCTGATAATTGAAATTCGTTTTCATGAACTTGAATTAAATGATTTGGGGAGATGGAAGGCGTTCCATCCAAAAGAAATCTGCAAAATATGCCTTTTACAATTTAAGTGGCAATTCAATATATATATTCTTAAAGGTTGCCTCAAAACTACTGATTATGTACATACCATGACTATCAGTTTCGTTAGACTTGATTTATGAGTCTTTGAAGAAAAAAAACTATTATTTAGATCAGAAATTGATTTACGAATGAAGGGCCAGTTCTCCCAGTTCCTTTATTTTCTTGTATTTCCATTGATAACTTTAGGTAGATAGGCCTTTGGAAGCTCTTGGGTATTTTTTTGTTGCTTTTCCTATTTAGACAAATTTCTTTTCAGCTCGATCCACTCGGCCGCCTACTTCCTAATCATTTGTCAAGTAAGGAGAAAAACGAAGCTGATACCACATTTGCTGTTTATGTAACAATCAAGGCAAAACCATTCACAGAATGATGAGATCAACAAAAAAAGGAGATGATGTACGTCAAAAATGGCGATAAAATACTCAACATCTGCAATAATTTCCTGTATTCAATGAATTATCGCTGAATGCTGACATTCTTCTTGTCAGCCTTCGCCTTGTCGCTCTTGATTTTGAAGTAAGCTATATAGTTTACTACTGCAGAACGAGAGAAAAAAAATTCTTTAGGCGATCACACTCGAACAGAAGCTTCAAAATGCGTTTGCCATCATTACACCTTTACACCTAGCATCAACTTCAGCCTGTCCTGTCCCTTTCGAAAAAATCTCATCAATCACCTGCCTCTGCTCTGCAAAACTGAAGCATTGTTGAGCTAAATTATAAGGAGCACATATGTATGTGTATACATGCATATCTGCATATGTGTTTGAAATGAATAGTTTTGTTTAAATAAAGATGAATAGAGTTATTTGCTTCGCCTTCAGCTATGGCTTCGGTTTTCAAGTGGTGTGTTGTGTAACGAGGAGTTTTTAGTTTTTGGTTGTCTGTCTACCACAAAAGACGAATCACTTGGATAATAAAAACTTCAATGAAATGTGGTAATGTAATTTATTTTGTCATACACTTCTTCTCCCATTGTCACATTTAAATTTGCTCTGATATTTTGAGGTGTGTTGGCCCTTAAAAGACAGGTAATACCTCCAGAGCTCATTATTTATACGTCCTGCTTATGTACTTTCCTTTAAGGCTATTACCAAAAAATTAGCTCTTTGTCCATGGGACAAGTTGTGACAAAACATTGAACTTGAAATAATGTATAAAAACAAGATCATCATCATCGTTGTCCAACTGCCCAACCCACGTTCTCGCCACAAAGTGATAATTATATGTAGTTCGAGATCCTTGGGGCTTATTTTGGGAAATGCAACGTATAGATTACAAACAATTTATTATTTTACAGTATCAAGAGATAACGTGAACTTCGGGAGTTATTATGAGCTTACTGGAAGCATAAGAAGCATATGGAATTGGTAGAAAAGCATAAGATGAGAAATTGCAGTTGGTAGATACAAATTTCTGACATGCAATTCAATTAACTAGACTTTTAAATTGTTTAATTTTGTGGCAGTATAATTGAATATGTGTGCATGCACAATTTGATAGTTCAATGCGAGTAGAAAAAGTTCCCAAACAAACGTATGGTATCAAACATTTATGGGCTTATTTTCGATATATTTTTCAGAAACCGGCGATGGCGAATGAATGTTGAATGTAAAGCCTGGTCGGATCAGCATGTTTGTACACGAGGCTTGCAAATCGTAAAACTTATGAGTGTATAGGTTTCTTAAATCATGATAATCGTGCTTCGTTTTTAATTGAACGAAACGTCGAGAAGACGATCGATTCATGAAACTACTATATGCAAGCAAGCATGTACCTGGGTACGCACATTTATATTCTCCCAATTAATGCTGTTTCTTCTACGTGTAGCGTGAAATGAAAACGGACACGGATTCTGTAAAACTTCATTAATTAAATAGTCAATCATAACGGTCATACCGTCAACTTTTGACCCGTACTTGTTTAGTCAATATTCATGCACATGCAAATATGTCCATAAAAAGGTCTGCGTATTGCAGTATCGGTACATAATTAATATGGGGGTTTAAAATAGATTTGTGGTTGGTGGTTGCTGACAATTATTTCAAATCCTAATTAATTTTCCACGACTTTATCCTTAAATTCTTAATTTAATTGCTCATCCGATTCGACTTTTATATTGTTATTCTATGATTCACTGCGCATTTTAGTTTGTTTTCTGCATGTAAGACGTCAATAAAAATTGTTCATACGTCGATTAAAGAATGACGTGTCATCAAACTGGGAGAAAAAGTGAGAAAAATCGAACTTAATGAATATCTTGCTAAGGTCGCTGTTAGGCATATTGAAGTCATACCGTGTGGATTTGGGAACACCGGTGGCGCATTTCGGTGCTGGATTCGCCCACGAATGGACCTAATGAACTATGTATAATTCAAGAGTAAATCACATGGCGATTGCTCATAAATCTGATTGTATTTTAACAAGTTGTGAACGCTTGTGACCATTTGCCTAGGTTGCTTTCCATATGCAAAAGAAAATTTCCTAACTAGCGATACACTCAAATTTTCACCGTTGTGTTTCTTTTTTATGAGTTTTTTCGCAGTTCACTCCAGTTCCTCTAGCTTCCCGACACTAGCCTGTAACTGAAACATGTTTCATATCAACACTTAGCCATGAGTTCCATTTTAAGTAATTTGTTTACTAAGTCGAAACATTCACCCGCGCCGCCTCCACCTCCACCACCTCCTCCGCCAATTCAACATTTACCACCCCATCCAAAACCAGTGAAAGCAAAGCAGCACTCGAGTAAGAGATTGTCGTTGCAGGAAGCTCCAAAGGAGAAAGTTGCCTCAGGCGCCCGCGCACACTCTCATTCCGAAGAAATTTTCAACTCTGAACCTGAAGATGAAGCAGACGTATCTCAACATCCGCGACACGAACACAAGCCACCCCACAAGAGTACGCATGCGAAGAAAGTCCGGTCACAACAACGACACCAGGACTTTCAGGACGCACCAAAACCTGTGAATACGGTGGAGGATGAGTACGTTCACGTGTCTCCCGTTGTGTCGAGGAATGACGTGCCATTTTTTGAAGATGCGGAATGCAGTGATCCTGAGGACGATTTTGCATTTACGTGTTGCATGCCACCCTTGGCACCTCGTCACACCCCAAACCCCCGACCTCAACGACCGTGGGACCCTTCCGTTTTGCCAACCAATACACACATTCCGACTTCCATTGGAAGTCTTTGCAAACGCTGTGGTGCATAAATACACTTCATATTCCATTGATGCATCTTCTCTACTTTTTAATTTCTGTGCAGATATTTATGCCCATCTTAATTTGAGATTGAATGAATTGTCAGGGAAAGAAGTGTTCCTAGCCGAGATGCATTTAAGTTCCAGAGGAGTTTACCATACCGAATGTTACAAATGCTGTTTGTGCGGCAAGACGCTGGATTCTTATACCGTTTCGGAGCATAAAGGAGAGCTATTCTGTAGAGGATGCTACCGAAGGAACTTTGCACTTCCGGGCGTCGGTTTCGGTGTTGGAGCAGGAGTTCTGCAAACTCCATAGAACATATGCACTGTGTACAAAAGCGTACTCCTACTTACTTTCTCCGTATAACTATATGCTTTTGACTACATTGCCAATTTCAATCATCGGTGAAACAAAATTTATTGTTTAATAAACATAATGCTCCAAAGCAATCACCCTCAATATATTGGATCTATGCTGTGCTTATCCTTTATCAAATAATAGGGCAAATCGCTTCACCAGTAGCCCATGCCATTTTGTAGCCGTGCTAGCTGGGACGACCTGTACCCTTCCAAAAATTGGTTTAACTAATCTCAGTTAATGCCAAGCATCACCAAGGCTTAGATATTTTCCTTACTCATTAGTTTAAGGCACACGTAGGGTTGTCTTCTCCATGCATAAGTATAGATTACAATGACATTTGAGTGAAAAACTGAGTTTCGGATTAGGGTGCATTTATAGAACGACTCAAAAAAATATAATGGAACATTATCGTGTGTAGTTCATTTAATATCTTGTAAGCTGTCAACTGGAGCATTAAATTTAATTAGTTCGCGTAGATTGTGCGGAAAAAGTTAATAAACATTATTTTTAAGACCAGTGCGGCAACGAAATCTAAGGAGTCGGGTCTCCTGCCGCCCGGACTTGGGGGAATGGGCAACGCTCCAGACAACTCAAGAATGCCAAAACCTCTTCGCAGAATTTCAGCAGACAGACGAGCAAAATGGAGTTTCTGAATTATGCGATTGGGTATAAAAGTAATCTTTGTTCTGTATAATGCCATTACTCCACGGTCCACAAATGCAAGTGTGTAACATGAACGTTCAGTTTGCAAAGGATATTAAATGCAATCGATGTCATGTAAAATGAGTATCTCCAGAGACAGATTGAGGCTAGAATTAGTGTAGAAGAGTTCAGTTTGATATTCACTTGTAATTCATGCATAATTCATGTTGAACTCGTAATTTGTAGTGTCATGTGGCGGATGTATTACATTTTTTATTTCATTCATCATTACGTTGATCAGTGGGAAATAAATTATTGGTTAATTAAATAATTTGTTAATTCTAGTTGAAATAGAGTCACAAGTGAGTTCCGAGTGTTTTGTCAGTAGCGCTGGTGCACAAGGAAGTTGTCTAAACTCTCGAATAACAACCTGACCTTCTCCTACTTCTTCTTTAGAAATTACCTGATAAAAAGAAACCATGTATGATCAAACGTTACAATTTGCTCAGTGAAAATAGCAAAAATGCAGTATTAATTTTGAATTATCTTACTTGACTTCGTCTACCATATGCCCTGAGAAGATTGGCTTGTGTAGTCGCTCCACCTCGCGTTCTTTCCAACTGGTCCAACGCCCGAAGAACTGACCCTGTACATTCTGCTTCCCAACTACATTTCTTTTTTCTGTTTGGCCATATATTTCTGGAGGGGTCTTCTTCCACTTCTAACGTCAGCCAATCAGGATTTGAAGATATCTTCCTTTCGTTCTCTAACACTTCGTCTAATCGAGCCCAACTAAGGTTTCTTCTGTGGTCTTCTTCCGATCCGATTCCTGAGTCTATGTCATCGTTAGGCCCCCTCTGGTCCCCACTGCTTGAAACTTGATGTCGTTCCGATTCTTTGACAGTCCCGTTCGATTTTTGCGAACCTGTATATTATACATATTATACATGTTTTACAACAATCTGTAGGATACATTTAAAGTACTGGAAGTTTGAATATATTTGCCAAAAATAAACGAAATAAAGTGCAACTCACCCTCCGAGGAAGATGTTCCGTTGCTGTTCCGACTCTTCTCATTATTGTTTGGTTCTTGCGGACTTGAAGTTAAATTATGCGAATTTCCTTCTCCTTCGAGCCATATATGTCGCAGACACTCATCCGCAGAAAGTCTTTCACTGAAAGCAATATAAAGTTGATTTAAAACTACTGTTCATTTTCATGTTACACAAATTGGACAATATATAAATACATACGCATACAAGCCTTACAAAAGCTTCTTATGAACATAAAATGAGTTCATAGCACAAAACACAAAATGTTTTACCTCGGTTTAATTACCAACAGTTTTTCTACAAAGTCCACGGCAAGTGAGGAAACGTTTTGAAAATAATTAGAAGGAAACGTAAGAGCTCTTTGGGAAATGTTTAAAAAAGTCTCTTGTTTGGAGTCCCCTCCAAAGGGAGAAACACCAGACAGTAGAACGTATGTTAACACGCCAACAGCCCAACAATCCGTAGCTAGCGTTAAAGGTTCATAATTCAATACTTCAGGTGAAACGTATTCCGGAGTTCCTAATAATTCTCGAACCTAGAACACGTTCAACGTAAGTACATAAAGAAATAATAGCAAACTAATAAAACATAAACATAACAAAGTAATGAAGCATATTTAAAACCATATTTAGTAATCTTCACCTCTGTGGCATTGGAAAGGTGACGACTCAAACCAAAATCACATAATTTCACTCGACCCCCAGGCAATGGGCCAGTGACCACCAAATTCTGCGGCTATTTAATTGTAAATATATAACACACTTTTAGATAAATACTTGAAATCATTTTTAACACAAATTTAAATCACAATACATGTTACAAATATGCAAAAACACGTCACAACCGTACATTAAACATACTTTTAAACTTATCTACATAAAACAACAAGTCTCAAGGCATACATTCACAATTTTAACAAAGCTAATAACTTTAGTTAATCCCATTCATTACGGAACACAGCGTAAATTGCAATTAATTTTAATAAACTTCGTTTTTAAAAACATAAAATATACCGTACCTTTATATCGAGATGTGCAATGGAATGGTTATGTAAAAATTTCAGTCCCTGCAGCGTGTCCCTAAGTATATCTGTACACACATGTTCTTGAAGAAATTCTTCGGTGTCTAAAACTGTTTGTAGATCACCTCCTTCCGCCCTAATAAGAGTACAAAGATGTCATTAAAACGAGGTTGTCAACAGGCACTCATAAACATGAGACAATATTCAATACAACATAAATTACTTACATTTCCAACAGAAGTATGGTGTCTAAAGGTGTTTCGAAGACTTTGTATAGGCATACGATGAATGGACAATCTCTGGATTTATGGAGCACGGAAACTTCATGGCACACCTGCAAAATAAAATTACGATTAAAGCCATTTTTATTCTTTCATCTAAATAAAGCCAATAAGTAGCCTCCACACATATGTTATCTCCATTTAAAATACCTCTTCCGGAGATGTTCTTCGTCGTTTCCTAATATACTTGGCAGCAAATACAGTCTCATCATTCTTCCTGAAGGCTCGTCTTACGGCAGCAAATTTTCCTCTACAAAAAAACAAATTGACAAAATATGTATTAGTGTATTACCGAAATGATTGGGAACAATAAATCCAATCATTAACCTTGACATAAACACCAAACCACGCAACCATTCTGCGTTTTGCACCTTATTGTTCTGCACTGCGCATTTCATATAAGACTATAACGACTGTGAACTCAAAAGTCTACATCTACATATGCACCTACAAATGACTATTTCACGACCAAAAACAGTTCAACAGATATAGGTGTAATTCAGTGTGAATTAGTAGACATGATGATTCAACCCTTGGATTTTGCATCTTGTATTCGAACGCAATAACAGCCAAAAATTACTCCTTTCTATTTTCCTTCGCATATTATTACCATTTTCAGTCCTTTTTCGAGTTTCCACCTTACAAATTTAGTCATACATACGACCTATTTTCAGTAATAAAACTGCGAACCAATTTTAGCTCTCTTTGATTATATCCATGTGGTATGAGCATGCCAATTGCCTTACACGGTAGAAGCAAATAAAATATGAAATTCATTCATATGAAAGATACATTTGGATATTTGTTGGGAACTGTGTGCGTTGCACCCAGATTACATAACCAGAAACAAGAGATTTGAAGATTTTTATCTTGACATGGGATGGCGTGCAACGGTCTACGCAGATAATCAGCCAGTTTCTTTCTATAAGACATCCTCCCACAATTTGTAACTTGCCCTTTTGCAACAAGATTTTCTTCGTGGATATGCAGACCTTAATCCAATTTACATCCACTCCTCACATGCCAAAAAAAATCTTCCAATGTCAACTGCAGATGTTTTAATCCTGCTGTGGTTAGTGGTTGTGTGGTATCCAATACCATATTCTTCAAGATTTTCTCAGAAAACTGAAACTTATGAAATGAAATATCAGAAGGTCGACGAATCGTGAATGGATATAGTTATAAATTTTGTTAGGGTATGCAATTATATTTTTTATTTATTTATGGCTACTCCCCGCTTTCTTAATTTCATGTTTGAATTCGGATTCGGAGGTTAGAAGTATTTTTTTCTGATTATCCTCATCATTTCGAAAAATAGTCTTCAAAACGTTATATCACAGCAGCAGCATTACCAAATACGACTATATCTGGAAAACGGGTACGTATTTCATTCTATTAATCATTTCTCTTACGAAGCACAAACATGAAGACTACGACATGTACTGCAGAAATTTAAAGAGAAGAGGAGTAAATTACAATGCATAATAGCTGCTCAAATTCTTTGCATCCAACGCATATACAAAAGTAGATTTTCCGTGTTTTTCATTATACTCCCACATCGTCGGCGACAAATATGCGATGAAGTTGATGAGCTAAATCTCGACCATTAAACCAACCCAGCCCATGCGCATGCACTCACTCACTCCTGTTGACAAATCCAATATGTGTATTACAAAGAATGTCTTGCACACGCTGTGCTGTAGGCTGGCTGCATTATTAAAGAAATACTTTCAAGAATTAAATAAAAAAACAAAAATAAAACGATAGAAAGGGAATAAAAAATGTACATGCCAGCCATACAAATCATGTGCACATAATACATATACCTAGCTTGCACGCATATATACTTTTAGACTGGCGTTCACGAAAACTTACAATTAGTTAGTAACAATATTAAAACGATACCATACCCTAGGCCCAAGGTGACTTCTTGCTGACTCGGATCAATCGATGTCACTTTTTCATTGTGTGCCCCAGTCCCATACAAGTAAAAATCTTATGAATCATCCATTATGCACAGATATCTAGCCCCCACCTTGATTCATTTTACAATGCCGATGGACCACACCACATTATATAAACGGCAAACAAACTCAAACGAAATGAAAAGTATTAAAATCAAATCAGCTCTAGTACACAGTTGACAGTAACATGATTCACTATTATATGAAATCGTGAACTAAGGTCGGTACTCGGTACATTTCCTTTTCCTCTCTAGTACTTCCATACATCCAATAAAAACTTGCATAATATATCAAAAATTTATATGATTAATTGCTCTTACAATGGTGCGATATTTGTGCACAACCGTCAATTCTACAGTTTAACCTGACTGAATCACACATTATGTATCTGCCCGACCTTGACCTAACAAACTATAGCTGGCCACACCAACCCACAATGACGGTGTTAGTATTAGTGATTTTTTGATCAATGCTTTCAGGATGTTTGATTACACAGAATTTCGGATGCCTATTTTATAATTTTGGCGAGTCTCCTCATCTTATCTTACCACATATATTACCAATCATTAGTCCTCTGATGATGGTGATAGTTGATAGTCAATAGTGATATTGGTGATCGTTTTATCACGAGTACAATATGTCAAGAATGCGTACGATGGAATTCATAAGATTAGAAACATTGCTACAGTTGTAAAGGGTAATATTCTTTCAAAAGTGGAAGGCGTGTCACAAATCATGAGTATTTATAAAGGGCACACATGTAATTATTTCATCCGTGCGTATGTTCTGCACTTCATGAACGTGAATGGGATTGGACTACGATTTATGACTTCACATCATAATTAAAAGTTTAACGAAAATGTCAAATGCCGTGAACCTTCTTGAGTTGAGTTATACATTTACCTGTGCTGTTAAAGTACAATTGATGCAATTTTTCAGAGAGTGAATGAAATACTATAGTTTTTAAATGCAAGACTTATGATAAATTAGGTTGGGTAGCAGATACGATGAGTGGAAATTCCTTACAATTTCACCTATTTTTAGTTCATAAAAGCATTATTCAGATTGTTCTGGTTAAGACACACGGAATTCCATTATTTTTTAAGTAGAATTTTATAGTGGTCACCGGAATTTATTAGTTCCATGTACACTATGTAAAAACTTGAGCGCATATTTGCCCATGTCGTACGTAGTCCTTGAGTCCTCCTCCCTTAGGTAAATCATGCATGCCTTTTATACATATGTACCTGCGCATTTGCACAAACACAAACACACACATACTTTGTAATGGCAGAAATGCGAACTGAAAAAGAATCAGTTCACATTTTACATGCATAAAATGCAGCAAATTATAGTCACAATCATAAGATGATAGCTGTACAAGTACTCATTACAATTTGCAATCAAGCAACCAGCTGCTGGTTATCATACCACTCGTGCACACATTATTTCACTTTCTTCTCGCCAGAAAACTTGTCTATGTATGTGTTATTAAGTGAGACCAGTTAATGAATGAATGCATGAATATGAAAAAAAAACTTTTGTATGACAAACTTGAAATGCAAAATGCAATGAAACATGAAACTGCATTATTGCAAATTGAACAGATGTACATGTTTATTTTACACTCAACTTCTCCTATCAGTGAATGAATGAGCGAGTAAAAATTATCTTTAAACATTTTCCTGTTTTGCTTCTCTACTTCCTCTGTTCCCAGTGTATGACTACGACTACTTATATATATGTCGGAGACTCTGTTTCCATTTTTCCTTCTATCGCGAAATCAGTGAATGGATTGAATGATTTCCCTACAGATATAATTATCCACACGTTACTCAAAACGACGTAGGATGTGCTTTATATTCAATCGCTTTTTATTAATTTTCGAAACTGATCTTACTTGCGAGAAATTGCAGGAAAGGGATTTAGCACTGTTTAGCCATTCAGTTTGTGCTGACATGCGCGTGCAATGTAAAAGTGGTTAGACAAATTGATCAAAATGCCGATTAACTTTAATGCATATCCGGACCATTAAGATTGTGTGCATTTCCCAGATATCACTGGTTTTAATTTGAGCAGCACCTCTGCGAGTTCAAGTGAACAAAATTTCAAATGATATTCACCTTTCTGTTATAAAACTTAACTTAATAATTTCTTTTTCTTTTTTCTAACTTCAACGTGCCCTCCTCGCACAAAAGCAGCGGTGGGTTTAGGTGAATAACTGAACTACATATTCCACAGCTTTGTCAACAGATCAGGTGTGCCATCATGAGACAATGTGAATGCAGGAAACAGAGCCCTTTAACTTTTGACATCTTGGCGACCTTGATATACTCATCATCTCAGTGTGCACAGAAACAATTTCCTTATACTATACTTTTAATACAATTAATATGCAGAGTGTACGTAATGCAAACGCATATTCGCAATTCTGGAAATTGACCAGTTCATATGCGTTTACATACACATTCTATGCTCAATTCAACATCACCAACCAAACCACGAATGACGAAGGTAACAAAAGTGAGTCAAATGAACGGAAATGCCAAAACTGACAGTGGCCCACCCAGACAACACACGTCAGATAAACTAACTAAAGCACGAATAACAATAATTCCTCTAGTGCAAACAATAGCTATTCCCTGATTTCAGGCGAAGCGAGTGTTTATTTGTGATTTGAAATAGATTCTAAATCGGACATGTAATTACAGACACCCTGTCCGCTCAGGGTTCAGGGATCATGCATGCATTGGCAGTGGAAAACAAAAGCACCCGGTTCCACTCGTCCACTCCATCGCAATGAACCATATACCTTCAACTTTGTAAATTTAAACAGTCATATTTTCTCAAGCTCTGAATCGAGATTTTTCTAATTTTAAATGGATTCGCAGTCAGTGTGTTGTGTTACGTTAGTCCACAATATATACACGTGTACTTCGACGTCGATCGAGCAAATACAAAATACTGTCAACAAATCTATGGTGCTCACATCCGTCTGAAAGCCCTTCGTCGATTTAAAATTTACATTCAAAATTCTTAGGTGGACGACTTACGACAAATTGTTGATGGTGTAATAGCGTAAACATAAACGGAATATTTACAGATGACAGGCAAAAAATAAGTATCAAAAAATCAAAATAAATACCTTGCAAAAGGCTGAGATTCAACAGAATACTCTGTTTCAATAGGTTTTCCAGCAAGCAACATTGAACGTTCCTCCTCGGTAAGTGGGAGTAAACCCGTTTTTTCCATTTTAGTTTTTTGGTACTGGTATGACTACTGATTACTCCTTAAACTCCTCCTCCTCTTCGTCAGATCCACGGATATCCACTGAATAATATATAGATACTTTTGACTTTTCAATACAATACACTGGCGCACAAATCGTCAAGAGCATTCTTCGTGAGATGACTGGAGTTGCGAGGAAAGAAAAAACACTTATTCTCACAAAATATTACGATGATATCCGGTTTCCTCCAGCTTTTGACTTCTTGTGGAATTAATCCCCACTTGGGGAACTCTTGTACTAACAGAAACTGAACTGTGAGGTTTACAGTTTGCGGACTTGATCTAATCCTAACAAAATTAATCGGTATGCATGCGCGATGATAGGTCACTTCAATTTAATGATATTCACAGTCGTCGGCAACGGACAATTTACTCAGATCACAATTTCCGTTGCATATTTTTTTACAATTTTCACAATTTATGAAGCCACGTGAGATATAAGGATTTCTTTCACAATGTTTGTCAATTTCACCGAATTCCAATAACTCCCACGCTTTTGCAGGTGTCCAGAAAGAAAAGTGTGTAAAATTGTCTCAGATCGGAGCTCGTCGTGTACTTCCGAAACGTTCAAAAGAGCACCATGAAAACAAAGCACAATGAAAAAAGAAACGGTTTTGCGCGTTTAGAACTCCACAAACCCGAACACCTTACTTTTTTGAACTCCTGTTTCTAGTTTGTTGTTGTGGAGGAGTAACTCCTCCGGCGATCTTTCAAGTCCCACTGCTGACAATTATTCCAACAATTAAATTTGTACATGAATAATATGACATTGTGAAACGGCTTATGTTGCTCCTCCGTAAATCCGCATGTGACCAAGTTTTAATTAAAGCTTTCGGTGGAGGTAACCCATGTAAAAAATGTGTGTAACGTACATTTTCTCTCTCGTTTCTCATGGAATGGTGAAAAGATGAAAGACGGCATATTTTTTTATATAAAAAGAGGATAGGAGAGAAGGAGCAAGATTCTGTGAAGAAGTCGTTGTCGTTACTACAAGTTAGCCGTCGTGTATTGTGGAGGAGAGCACACACACACACACCAAAACTGGCCAACAAACAACAAATGAATGTGATGCGATGTGAAATTGTGAACTTGTGTATATTCCTCTGCTTATCTCCTCTCTATAACTTGTCTAAATGTGAATGTCGTTCGTCTCCTCTCTCAGATATACACAGCAAATGCTTTTTTCTAACATTGGGCACATATACCCCCCATGCTCATTGTCAGTATCTCTGGTTAGTTTAGTGGGAAAAAAGTACGCTCATTCCTGTGGATTTACGTACCAAACCAATATGCATGATTTTTCAAATGGGAAAAGGTGGAGCTAAAAACCTTGTGTCGAGTGTTCGTAAGTGTAAAACTTTGCATGGATAGAAGTGTACATGTGAATGCCAATGGAGAGAAGAGAAGAATAAAAATGTTTATTATCATATCACATCATCAGAATGAGAGCCTCTATCTATCTGAAATGCCCTTTTGAGAGCTTTGTGTTCATGTGTGCTTGGCGTGTCGTGTTATGACAAAAGTTTAGAGTATGAAAATGGCATGCTACAACAAGCTTCAACTTCAACCAGAGCTATGTAACATTTAACTTAACATCCCATATCCAGCACAGCGGAGAGAGAGAGAGAGAGATGAACAACTGTTAGCAATGAAAATGAAAAGAGAGATAGAGATCGTGTGTATGTATGTAAAGCTTAGAAAAGTAACTTTACGTATATATACCAAATATCAATACAAATGATGTGGTTAATTTATATATGAAGAATGGAGAAAAACTTGAGAGAAGATTCAGATATAGAGAGGAATTGAAGTTCATATATAATGTACTTATTGTACAATGAAAAATTTACTATTTTATGTTATATGAGCAAAAATCTCTTTTCACTTCACCTTAAACTAGTTGTGTGATGTGATTGTATATATGTTGCCCGCTCATCATATCAAATGCTTTTTTATTACATGAGTTGAGATGAGTTGAAAGAACAAAGTCATCGTTAGTCATATAGTCTGCATTATGCTTTTTGTACTCTGATAATTCCATTTTTATAGTTGTGTGGTATGTTGCTTATTATTATTGCTATTTACTACTGAATCGTTGCACGACAAAATATTATATTATTCTTTTTTATCTATAGTTTAACTATGACCAATTAGCTGAACGAATGAGAGATGCATATTTGTACTTGTGTACTGCTCGCGACGTGTTTCTTTGTTTTCGTGTAAAGGTCAAAGGTAACGTATGATTTGTTTGCAGCAGAGACGAATGACAAGGTAAAGGAAAGGAAATACAATTCGCGAATCCCGCAATGAACCATGACTCCTCTACACCGTGTAATTCGTTCGGAATGAAATAGTAATTCAACAAGATAATAACAAATTATTACAAGCTATTCGATGATCGTTTGTTTCTGTTCGCAGATATTCAGTATATTATATTGGCATAAAGATGGCAATGGCCGTGTCTAATACCAAAATGTCTGTCAAACCACATAGACATAGAGAACTGTGAAGCTTATGTTTAACAGTTCATTGGATTTCGTGTCGTGATGATATGCAGCCTCCCCAAAAAGACTATACTCCACTCCACAGTTAAGTGGTGGAGATGGGCTGTATTGTATCACTGTCTTCACGTTCAGTATATATCGGAAATAATGTATATATGTATATAGAACAGAAACTAATTATGCTAATAGAAAAGGGATTTGGGTCATTATTTTTGGGACAGGAAGGATTCATTCATGCAGGGAGAAACCTTTCATATATAATATTCATTCATGAATGATTCGAGTGGAGAGACGACGACGAGAAAATTAACTAAAAAGCTGGTTTGTTTGAGTTTCACTGAATAAATGCATGTGATTAAGAATAATAATAAATAACGACGACGAAGCGAAATTGTACAGTAGGGCTGTGGCGCGGCACCAATACCAATAACTGAGGATTAATAATAATAATAAAGGTAATATTTAATGGCAGCAGCAATAAATGAGGATGCGGAATATTTATGAAAATGCACCACCTGAAGCATTTTTTCGAAAACTAGTAGGAGTTTTAGTAATAATAATAATACACAATCATAATGTGAGCATGAGAGCACAATGCGCATGCATCGTCGTACCTAGCGTAAAAGAAGGCTTTTTTGCATTCTTTGTGTTGCGGTCGCAAATTGTACACTTCTTCTTCTGTGGTGGTGAGCTTTAAGTACAAAGTTGCACCCTTCATCATGTACAGCGGATAACAGGGATTAGCTAATTAATATTGATATATGATTTTTGTGGTTTTACCTGAGTACATTGATTCATCAGAACACTGTTCTCTCTCTCTCTCTCTCTCTCTCTCTCTCTCTCTCTGCAGTTTTATCCCTTTCATCCCTTCATTTCCTACCAGCTTCGTTCGAAGTCTCTCTCTGCTAAGTAGCAAGATTAACACATCTTCATAGAGAGAAGCTTTCATAGGAAAAAAATTATTATTTCTTTTCAACAATCCCAGTTATTGGTCATATCAGGAAAAAAGAGGCAAAAGTTGCCGTAGGAAGTGAAATGAAATTTTGTTGGCGATAGAGGTTTAGGGTAGGTACATATATCTTGACTTGACTATCCTTCGTTATATGTTATATGCCTCTCTCGACGTTAGTTATTATTTTCAAGAAAAAAATGCAAACATTATCTTGCTTTTCAAAGCCTGCATGAACTAAATTCCTGACATTCACATATTCACGTTTATTATGAATTATGAACGGCCATATAGCAATTGTGTCATATGAGTTTCCACCTCCTTGCCTTTGATTCTCAGGTGTGCAGGGTAAAAAATGCACATGTGTATTTTATGTGTTTCGTGACATGGCGAATGCATAAATGTGCATGCGCGTAGAAGAAACGACAGTTTTGCCTTCTTCAAATGCTCACAAATTTTTTGCTTGTTCCTCAGTACCTATTGAACTCTTCTTGTGATCATTTATATTAAAGCTGATCAATTGTATATTAGCATTAGGAATGGCTATATACTACAACCACATACAACATGCTCCCGTTGCTCTACACTTCGTCATACGTTTTTGCACGTCAAGAAGCCTAGCAAAGAGCATCATCAGATGGTGTACAATCAGTATCTAGATACCTAGAGTCTGCTGAGACTTGATGTTGATATTGTGAGTGTTTTACTAACAGCAAAAGTCTGCAGACGGACAGAGAACTGTTGTTGGGTTTGGGTGCGAAACGTATTAAGGTGAAGGTACAATATTGAGCCTAAATGGAAAACACCTTGACTCAACGGAATGATTACATTTTCACAACGTAAAGAGGTGCTCTATGGAATTAATCTTATAATGTGTTTTTTGTCATCTATCGAATGTTATGCGTGTATAAGGATTTATGCGTTGATGCTTCTGCGATGACTTTCCTGTTCAATCCATTCCTTCTTTATTGACTCATCATAGTCAGCAATTCGCTTTGTCTAGTGAGTCTCTCCTGGTCCTTCTTCTCTCCCTAAGAAAAATCAGACGTTTTTTTTCCTTCTTGTCCACTCCAATATTGCAGACCCTTTCTTCATTTATGCTTCTTGTTTGCTGATACAGAGTACATTATTCATGGACCTTGTTGAGAAGCGATAGATTTTTGTAGCTACGGAAAAAAGTGGCTTCAACTTCACCCACCTCGTCGCTCGCTGAATGAAGATGCTTTGCAGACGACGACGACGGTTTGCATTGCATGCTTAATAATGCTGATCACAAAATTGTGGATATAACATAGTCGTTCTCAGTTGCACAGTGCATTTTCTAAACGGTTGATAGAAAAAGGGAGACCAAAAGCTCATTATGCTATGCAAGTTGGTGTGACGGGCTAATATGAGATATATAATGATTACTATATTAGACCATCCGGTCTGGGCAAACCCTTCGTCTCTGCATAAACAAACCAGTGTTAAGTGTGGTAGTTGCATTGCACGTAGTTAACCGTCATCGACGACAACCCACACAAAACAGACCATCACCCCTAAAAAATGTGTACCTTATCGTTTAACTGCTTTGCATAAAGCTTTTGCTCGTATAAAAATGGAAAAAAGTACGTGTGTGCATATATGTATATGACGTGACATTGTATACTTGATGCAGGGTGTTTTTTTCTCTTGGTGAAGTGCGATTGCGATGTGATGAAGAACTCACTGCTTTGCATTTGCATGTATCATGTTTTAAAAGGGATTTACTGACTGACGCTTTTACAATATGATTATCATCCTCAACATCGCTCAGGGTAGATGTGCGGTTTAGTTGGAGTAGTTGATTTAAAAGCTTGCCAGGTAATAATGTATGCATGGGAAAACAGTCAACACATGTTGCAGATCTTCCAAACTTGTAAGCACACTGCATTTACTTAAACTTTTTCTTCTTCGAGGCAATTGCCTTTATGGTTCTGCTGCTGCTGCTGCAGCTAAGTTCCCTTTTTTCCTGCAGCGCAAACGAGACGAAGAATAAGAAGAAGATGCAATAATGTACTTAGGTATTATGTTTAATATACACATAGTACTTATGTACATACATGATCATCAAGTTTTCTTTTCGATTACTTTAGCAATATGTGGTGTAGTAGTAGCCTATAGCCTGATATATACAAGGCTGAAGCAGAGCATCATCATCATCCGCACAAATGACGGTGTCGTGCTTCTCTGCTTTTCCAAGGAAAAAAATTGACTATCAAAGCTGACATCAAATAAGGCGACTATCCAAAAATCCAAATCAAGATAATGCGTGCATTAGACATTGATCAAGCTGAATACGATATTTAAAAGGGTGTTCTACAAGTTTTTGTGCCCTCTCCTCCACTGTCTACTTTGTATCGCTTTCTCGTATGCCGAGCCTTTTCAAGATTATTATGCTTTAACATGGAATTATAACGAAAAAAAAAACTTTATCGAAGACTCGAGGAAAAAAAGATCTAAACTAATAGGCAAAATACACCTTTCGGCTAATAAGTGTATATTGTATATAGTATGCTCAAAAACCCGTCACGTGATTGGGGTGGTTATTGCAATTTTCGAAAAATCATATACATAAACATATATGTACATGGGAATGAAAATTACTGGAATTTGCATGACCCGTTCTGTCAGATGAACGTGATTAAATTATTGCCATGTGCTGTGCATGTAATTATATACTCTGAATCACTTTTGTGTTTAATGAATACGATCTCGTTCAATTGGGATTACTGTGTCGAGCTATTTTTTAATAGCTGCGTTCTGATGTTTACATCACGCAAACTGTAATGAGAATTGTTGAACTCGTAAAGTATTTATAGACAAGAATTCATTGATATAACTGTTTCTCTGAGCTTCGAACGGGTAAAATTTTTAAAGGGCGGATAGAGATTTTTTCTGCTAGGAGGATGACAGTCGCATATATTGTAGATTACCAAAATGCATAGACACGGACATATAAACTAACTCTGGGGCAAATTATTGGATCCCTGCCTATTCATACGATGATGACGAGGTAATAAAGTATTACTTTATTTTTTAAAACAGAACTTATACGATAAGTAATTATATTACAGTCGAATTTTCTTGTGAATTCAGTTCAGCCTAAGCTCTTGTTTGTTAGGTAGGTTGGTGTACAGCCATTGCCAAGAGCGGGTTCAGCCCCCACAAAATATCTACACCTGTTTTCACACAATTTTAATGTGCAATTTGTGCCGTGTTTCGAGATAGCAATGAAATGAGCGACATACCTGCTCCCTATTTGCATAAAGTCATATTAAAGATTATCGTGATCATAACAAATCCCAGTAAATCCTACGGATATACCGGTATTGAGATTGACATATGAAGAAGCATAACTCAACAACTTTTTTTTTTTGGCTATAAATGACATTACTTAGGCACCAATACGTCGTCAGACACAGAGTCTCTATGTCTGCCGATTTCAATCTGAAATTTTACTCTCACATTTGACTAGACAATGGGACTAGGGCTCATATACTTGAAAACGAAAAACAGAGAAATAAGAGATGAAGCTGACTGATTCAGAGAAGATAAGTACACATGTGCACCCATAGTCCTACAAGCATAATATACTCATATATGTGATTACTAGTTTAACCAGCTTTTGGGCTGACATTTTGGTCTTCCCGTGTATGCGCTGTGAGGCATATGCCACCATCAATGTGTATCAAGTATCAATTTGAGATTAAAAAGATTAGAATGTCTTCAGGGCATCACATATCCTATCGTATCACTGCCGATACATTTCAAGATTCCTTTTTATTCACATTCTTCTTCCTTTGCCATGCTTCATGCTTAAAAGAAGTAGAAAAATCCGTTGAGATGCGCAGTAATATGTCACATAGACATAGACTCATACCACCGGTGACTGTTGGAGGGCGTGTGGACATACGCACTTGGAGTTACTTTGAAAAAAATTGTATGAAACAACATTTGAGTGTCTTATTTCCATTCTTTTGCTATTTTATGAGTCAACCGAATGCAGCTTTGGTCAGGTATCTACTTTAGGACAAGTAGAGTCTGAAAAACAACAAAAAAGTGTTTATACTGCAGCAATTCAATGTGCGGCTCAAGTCACCGTTTCCTTACATTTCAACACAACTTCTCTCTGTTTTGTCTTTCAAAATTCCAAATGAAATGCTTCGTTTCTTCCTGTAATGACAACAAACATAACATCTTGCTCGCTAGCAAACAAACATTTTTTTTTTGTTTTTAGTTGCGTTTAGTGTGCATGGCTGAAACTTTCGTGCCTCATGTATCTCTGTTTAGCTTGATAAGCCCATATAGCACCACCAGTTTTACATACGTACAGTTCCGACAATATAACAGTTGTACCTGAGGAAATCAGCGTAATGTTTCAGAATCATTGTTATTATTAATTCAAAATGTGTAACAGGTGTTTCCTCTAATGCACACTACATTATCTCTAATTTCAGCTTAAATAGCCCTCTGCTCTTATGCAAGATTTTTTTCGTCTACTGTCATCTCGAAAGAAAAAGAGATGCATATTCAGATTAGCATTTTTGTTCTCTATTCTATTTTCTTTGTGACAAGTATGGCTCGTGAAAACGAGAGAGAGAGAAGAGGATGCAATATGGCATTCAAACGGGATGTTGTATGTTGTGTCTTCGCCCTCAGTTTTCTGAGTGAGTCCTGTCAGCTTGTGTACGCATAATAATCATACCGTAACTTAATGGGAGGTCCATTCTGTTCAAAAATCTCATAACTCCGACTTAACCAGCAGCGTGCAGGATATATTATGCTACCTCCAATTCACGGAATTTTCATTTTACCCACATGGATGATGTAGGAATCATATCTAGTTTGACTACCTACCTGCCTGCATTCCTTTCCTTATAGTTCGGTTGCTACACAAGAGATCCCTGAGATATAATAAACGTTGTACAAATACACAACTTTAAGTTTAAGATATCAGTTTACCTAGCTCATGTAAAGGACAAAGTCGTTGTTATACTTTACTGTAATTTACTCTGGGCTACGCAATGCCGTTTTTTCTGTCTCGCAACAACTGCATGGTTCATGTTTGACCGGCAAACAGCAGCGTAGATAGTCTGCGATGAAAACCCTCTGTCTGATAATTGTGAGAATGAGAATCATCCCAAAGGGAGCATGCTTGCATAATGAAAGAGAACGTTATACTATTTACTTGAATAAACTACTTTCGTGTTCGACAAACGGAAAGATGTTCGAGCACGCGTAATCTCGATCCTCTTTTGTCTTAAGCTTTGGCAAATTCGAAATGAAGAAAATATGCAATAATGCCATACCTTATAGCGCGCTGCAACAATTGAGAAGCCTCATTTCACATCGCGCAACAAAGTAGAAAAACAGTTGACGTGTGCCTGGGAAGAAAATGCATTCTATTATTGTTATCTCATTGAGCGCGTCGTCGTCCCAATGTATACAGTGTGCCTTTTAATGGTTAGTGGCTCACTTGTAGCATCTTTCTCTCTCTCACTAATGTGCAGTTTCCTTGCTTTGTCGTTTCAAAAATAGGGGTCTCGTCTCCTTCATTGTGTTTGTTGGAAATGTGGAAACATTAGCTCAATATTTACGTTCTCGTATATCACAAAACACAATCAGAGACTAATATCGTCTCTCTCTATCTCTCGTGCTGGTACTTGGTGTATATGTAAGCTTCTCACACGATTGTTGAGTGGGGAAAACTTTTTTTTTGCTTCACGCAATTTTCGCAATTACCTTAGATGAGTTGTCTATTTCAGGTAACATGTCATGTTGTGTAAAAAGCATGCCGCATGATTTCATAATTCCTTTACCTCAATTTTAGACCAAAAATGATACAAAAATGCTAAACTTACGTTTTCTCCATTTATTTTTAATACTGCCGTTTTCTTTATGCTACCCCTTTTATGGCATCCCTAGAAGATACCTAACATTTCAAACAGGAAGAATGTTTGTCAAAGATATCTCTCTATAAAAATGTAGATTGCTTGATGGGAGAAGAGACTTGTTGTGCACGATCTACGTACACATTTTACTCTGACACTTACACATTCCGCAAGAGTTTCGCGTTTTGTCTATGTGATAGTGGAAGAGTGGGGTCTTCCTTTTCGCATGACGACATAACAATGATAGTTTTAATGACTTCTGGGACACTACTAGCATGGTTTATTGCTGCTGTCAATCATACCAATTACTCTGATATTATTAGACTTGTATTATGCTATATGTTAATAGTAATGACTTTACGAACACCGCTCTAAATTAAATTTTTTTACCGTAAATGTGTAAAGGTATTAGCATGAAGGTGACATAAAAATGAGAAAGTTTTCTGCGTGATGAGCTATTCAGATCAGAAATTTGCATGCACAAAAATATTAATGAAAATGATAGTTAAATAAAGTGTATGAAACAGAGTTTTCCTTAAACAAAACGAGTGTTATATGTTTGCAAGGCACGATAAAAAATATATATGGGAAATGAATATTTTCTATGAATTTTCATATATTCTGTATGATTTACCTGATGTTGACAATTACTTACACGACACTATAACATTCATTTGGCTCATATGCAAACTGATGTAGTAAAGTGCACTCCATCCCAACTATCTGACGAACCGTGTCAACTAAATTATATTATTCTGAAAGTGTCGACCATAAATTATGAAAAGGTTCGCGGAATGAATTAAGAAGAGTGCTAAAACCGCAGTTTGAATACATGAGAAGAGGCATAAAGTTCTATCTAAAATGGAGGAACAATCTAAAAAATGAAAACTCAAGTATTATAATACGAGTACCTAGAAGAAGAGCAATTTTTTAAAGACTCTGTAAAAAGCGATAAAAATGATATTGGGATCGTTGCATGCCTCGTGTGTGTGTGTGTGTGTAATTGGGTGGAACACACAACCTTGTGAAGAGATTTTTTTTTCATGGATGAAAACAGCTTTATACAATCACTTAAAGCTGTGGGTGTTTTGTTGTGCTCAGCTATTTATTCGTTGGAACGCGGTGGAGGATTTTTGCTAATGATGATGAGTAGATGTTTATTGCTAAAGCAGCCCAAAAACGCTCGGCTCTCGCATCTCAACTCCCATAAGTTGAGTCATAGGGAACAAAGACGAGGATATGATTACAGAAGGATGAGAGATGCTTCTGCTTATGGTGATGATGAGGAGTTTTACGATGCCACTACAACTTATAGAATACAAGGCACTTTTCTTTCTTGCTAATTCCTATCCAGATATGCGAGAGGCATACTCTTTTAACTCTCCACACTAATAAACAAAAATATGCTCTTGGATTTCTAATCAGTGGCTTGGCTTTTGGCTTTATTTATATAAATATGTCGCATTCTAACTCTGGTATGCGTATCGCACACCTTTACTCATTTTAGATGTGTTCCTTAATTCTCTGTTTTATTATTGAGCTATGCGCACAAGATCAGCCTCGTCTCATACTTTAGCCAAAAACAGACTCACACTAGATATACCGCCAAAGATGACAAAAAAACGATAACCTTTTGAACAAAGGATTTTTACCTGTTTGCAATACTCGTTATTAGAGTATATGCATATGCATGCAGCATATATAACATTCAATCTTGTGACTATGAAGTCAGCATGATCATTTCGTGATAATGAAAACATCCACTTCGTCATAAGATTGTGTAAAAATAGAATTTTTCAATTAATCAATAAATGACAAAAACATGGAATGCGGTATGAAGTGGTGATTTTCCGTACCATCTTGCTAAAGTCCAACTCATTCCGCATGAACAACAATTTTATAAGCAGTTTACCTGAAGTATATTCGTCTTGTACTCCTTTACTATAACCATAACCTTAACAAACACATATTATGCTGCTCAGATTTCAACACACATTTTTGCACAAGTTTTTGTTATTTGTTTCAAATAATCATCGTGTGACATCAGGAGACCTAGTCATCGTATCTCACTCATTGGATAAGGTGAGCAGCACTTTGGATAAATAGCTTGACTACGCAAAAATGTCAGTGTTAATGTGTAATGCAACCGTTTTCAGGAAACCTTTCAAGATAAGATAGGAGAGGGGGAATAATATAAGCAATCGCATGCAATTGTGATGCGTGTTTGTGTACATCTGACATGCATGAGAAAAAATAATGTGAATTTGAGCAAAAGATGATATCATGCAAAGTGGATGCATTTCATACAGAGGAATGTGTGTATACTAGGTAAATAGGTGGATGTAGCGTAATGGATGCATTGCACTGGGACGCCAAAGTCTTGGACTTTTTTCTCGAAATAAAGAAGCATATAAAAAGTCATAAAAATGAATATTTTTAAAAACATATTATTGTGCTTTCTGGCGACAGAATGGTTTGTGGCAAGGATAATAGTAGACGAGAGTCATTTCAAATACTACATGCTCATACGCAAAACAACAGGTAAAGCGTTTGATGATGAATAAAATAGGGGGAAAACTTTACAAGCCACCACAAGATAAACACACGAGATATATAAGAGAAAGAGACTGATATCAAAATCAACGCAACATGAAGTATCTGTATAGATGGTGAATGGCGATGAGAGTGTTTGCTTTTTTGAGCCATTGAAACTCGGGCCGTTGTACACCTGTCTTGCTCAGCTTCTGTTTTTTATTTATTTTTCAACGATGACGTTGTGATATGGATCTCGTAGAAAAGAGGAAACAGGATGAGCGTCAATTAAGTTTCTTCTTATGCTCGCTGCAGCTCCGTCAATTTCACCAAGCCGGCAAAGAGTTGCCTCGTAATATGATCCAGATTCGCTGAATCGCACGGGCCTATGACCTCATTGGAAGCATCCCTTCTCCGTCGTCGTCGTCGTCGTCGTCTCAGAGGAGACGTATGGAAGGAGTAGAGGCACGGTAGATTAAAAAACCAGAGCGTTGGTAGAAAGAGAAAAAAATTAAATACATGAGCATACATAAAGTAGAGAACGTGTAGCATGAAAATTACACCTGGAAGGTATAGAGTGATGAAACTAATCAATTCTAAGGGGTCTCGGAAATCTACAAACTCTATCCCGAATGGGTCGATGGCATGTAGAATCTCGTAGAGTCGTGGGAACAACTTGTCCAACGCTTCCGCTCGCAGTTTTCCCAGTCTGATGTTCCAGTCGTGGGGCACGGCTAATAACCCAGAACATTGGACTGAGCCTGGATATGACAGGAGAAGAATGAGGATAATTATGAAGGGAGAAGGAAAGGATTTCTCCAGTTGTTGCCGACGACGTCTTTCAGAAAACCTCATCATGCTGCAGATAAAAAGAAGAACATTTGTGCTAATGAGCAAAAGTCTCTCTAGTCCTCTCCTCCTGCACTTCCGCTCTCTCTCTCTCTCTCTCCTCGATGTTATTTTTTTGTCAAGATTGTATCTTCATTGTATTTTTATGTATTGTTTTCTTCTCGTTATTCGTGGAAACTGGCTGGAACTCACCAGCTTCGTGCAAGGCTACACCGACAAGAGTTTTTCAGAAAGATTTTTTTTCTCCCTATTTTTGCATTCAATATCTTCACGTTAATTTCGTTTTCGGGCAAAGATTTTCCAGGAGTGCGTGCTCGCACAAACTAAAAGTTGACAAGTGCGTGATTTCGTGCATTTACAGAGAAATACATGCAAGCAAAACCAACCCAGACAGTTTTTGTTTATTTATTTTCTTCAGGCGTTGAGACAGGAAGACGATGAGCCAACACATACGAAAAAAGTAGCACCAGCAACAAGGACCTATATGATTATGACCAAAAATTAATCAGGTAGCACCAGAGTGTGAAAAGTGATGCATACATATAACCCAAGTATTTAATCATTTAGAATATATAGCGGTTGTCTTTTTAAAAACGCAAGCGATGCTACTTTTTAATGTTGTGGAATAAATGCAAACGCACAGTTTCTCCTTGATTACGAGAAGAGAGTTAGAAGAAGAAAAGTTCACAAAAACAGAACCGACTTGATTTTTTTCGCTTGCTTTCCCAAACTGTATTTTTGACTCATACTCATATTACATATACTTAAGGCATATATATATTTACTGATGATAAAACCTTTTAGGTTGCTAATTTGCGTAAAGGTCACAATGAACAGTTACACACTGGCTCCTTCACACATCCGCTGACAACAGCAGCCACACGACAATAAAAATAACGTACATATATTTTATGACACGAAATTCATAAAGTGATTGTTTTGTATGTGTAATCACACGTACAAGGTTAATTTCACTGCGACACCTCACTCACTACTCACTTCGCCTTTGCTTGACAAATTAATTCATACCTCAAGCTCACTTTTCATTCCTCTCATCTAAAAATAAATCCCTCAAGGTTGTTTCCGAGTCTCGTATTAGATCCCCGATAGTAGGTAAGCGCGGATCTGTGATATGCTCAAATCGCCGGAGAATTTCATGAAGAATGGGAAACCCAGCAAGTCTTGGCCACAACAACTTGGGCGCCCAGTGCAGGAAATGAAGCACAATTGGAAACCCAATAAACAAGTTAACCCAAACGAAAGCCAGAACGGGGCCTGTGTAAATGATGTAATTCCAAATTTCCAGAGGCTCCCTCAGATTCACATACACCGTTCCATATGGATCCAGCTGTTGAATCACTTCAAGCAGAAAGTTCCCGAAGGCTGGGAGTTGTTTGGATACAAATCCAAAATTTTCCATCAGGATATCGGCAATACAACAATCCAACACCTCACTTCTTCCAAATGATGTCTACTAAAACCACAATTTGACGCCCTACATGACTAACTGATACGATTTTTAACAATCATCAGACATCTCCCGTCATAAAAATTCATATACCAGTATCACAACCAGAGGACCTTAGTGGAAGTTTAATTTCCATCAGTTGGATGTTGGGTCAAGAGCATAATTCAATCTGGGTCTTTCAAAGTAAACTGCATTTTGAAATAGACACTAGTTAGCACCTCAGTTAGCACCCTTCCTTCAAACAATCCCTTCCCCACTTACAATTCGCATCAGAATCTGAAGACAACGTTCAAGTAGCAGCATTTTCATAAACCCCTTCACATTCACACACATCGCTTTTTCTAACATCGCACATTATGCACCTACATGAAAACTGGTACTCTCTACCTTTTCATGTTTCACATGATCGCATCATCATCATCATCACCACCACCACCACATACATAAGCCAAGCCATATACCAAAGCTATGCAGATGCAGTCAAGTTTTATGCTCAAACTCAAGCAAACAAAGACGAGAGAGTGGAACAAGCCGGAGAGGAGAAATACACAAGAAATGCCAGAGGGTCTTTTTGGGATTGCTTGTCTCTCTGCTCTTTTTTCTCCTTCGTTCTGCTTACTTTTTTTGGTACAGCTCGAGAGCCCATATCCTGCTCGAGTTCGGAAGAATGTACTGCATCCAGAACAGCCAACAGGAGCAGTGGGCAATGCACAGGAACAGAACACGCGCTAAAGAATTGAATTGGGTTGTTCCCCATTTCACTCACATCATTTTTCCATAAAAATAGATATCTCTTCTCTGTTCTAAAATAACATAACATATTTCGAAATAATTATATAAACATTGCTTTAATTGAAAAAATGTGAGCTGCTTTGTATTGTTTACGTTTGTACGATTTTTCGTGCACAACACATTCCATTTTTCTCTCTCTCAACTCAAATTGGGTGAAGCATGTGTCCTTGTAACTTCTGTGCACAATAAATATTCGATCCGTAAACATTCCTTGTTGCTCTGAACATATATAAGTAGAGGAGGTATACGAAAAAAATCCGAACGTGTGTGCTTATAGCATTATAGAAGAGATACATATTTTATACATATATTTCCATTGTAATTATGTGTGCTATTGTAATTCGTTAAGTAAGAGGACGTCAAACGTTACATGTTGTTTTATGAGATTCGGCCATTCGGAACGATATTAATAACTCTAGACTAGACATCTTACAGACAATTTCCTCTTTTGCACATTTTTATAACCTTTTGCGAGCGTCAGAGAGCGAGTGTCGTTTTATGCGACTTGCGCAATCAATACATATGTGCAGTAGCACATTTATGACAATGAACTGAATGAGTGAAAAACGAAAAATTTTCATGTAAAATTAAAAGAGAGGAGGAGGGCGCATTTTCATCGAAGCATTCCGTTTTTAAGAGTATATTTTTGTAATTTAGCATTAGTAATTTTTGGGGGATAGTTAGTAATTACGTTATAAATTATGGATTCCCTTGCGGAGGTAGAGGAGCTACCTTATATCGTCTGGTACCAGTGCCGGATGTGCACTCATTTGTTCTTTGATGATATCGAGAAAATGGTGAAACATTTGGACTCCAAGCATGGAGCCATGATTGACTGTGACGAAATCCGAGGTCTCATTTACAAAAATGGGCTTGTTATGGGGGGACTGCCAAGGTAAGGGAAAAAGGAGAAAAATCATCTCAAGTTTTATGAATTTATTGATATTCTAAAACATTTCATCGATGATAAGGTTGAAACTAAAATGTTAATTGATTTTTCCTTGTAAGGTTGGAGAAAACAAAAAGAATCAAGTCTGAGGATATGGACGAGTATGTGTCATCCCCACCAGTTGCATATTGTGGAGGAGATGAAGAGGAGGACTGCTTCGTCAAATTACAGCAGGAGTCAAATGACGTCAAACCTTTGGAAATTGTTCAGGACCAGGACACGATGGCTGACGCTAACAACTGTGACGATGAGTATGCAGCACAGAATGGAGTTGGAGATTATGATGAAGTTGGGGATGAATACGAAGAATCTTCGTATAATACGATTAATGAGGGTGAAGAAAACGGGGTGGAAAACTCAAACTTCAACTATGGCGTGAATGATGACGAAGAGCAGCTTCCGGAAGGAGAATTTGAATTGGAAGAGAAAGAAGAGGAACACTTTGATGAAGATACTGGAGAAATTGGTGAACTGCTACATGCTTCGAATTATGGAGAAGAGTACCAAGGAGAAGGAGAATTTGAAGAGGATCAGTTTTTCGATGATGAGGAAGACGAGGACGTTTCAGCTGAACAATCATATAATGAGGATGATCTGGATGAGCAGACTTACGAGATTGAGTTGGAAAATGAGGATGAGGTAGACAAGGAAATGTATTCCCAAGAAATAAATCAGTCGAATGGTGTTATGAGCTATGGATTTTCCTGCAAATTCTGTGGCAAATTTTTCACAACTCGGAGGGGCGTCGAGTCTCATGAGCAACACCATAGAAGTCAGCCACCTCTCATCACTAGACGTCCTAACGAATCGAAAGTTTTCCCCTGCAAACTTTGCAAGAACAAGACATTCTCGTCGTTTAAAGATTTGAAATTACACGTAAAATCTCACACCCCGGAAAGAATACACATTTGCAAATTTTGCTTTGTTACATTCCACAACACCGCAAGTCTGACGAAGCACTTGACAATCCACAAAAGGGAAAATCCGAATAAATGCTTCTGTGGGAAAACGTTTGTGAGTGCGAACACTCTGAAAATTCACAAGAAAATTCATACTGGAATTAAACCGTTTGTTTGCAACTTCTTCCAATGTGGACGAGCATTTGTCACAAAGAGCACCCTGGAAAGTCACCTTCGCACGCATACTGGTGAGAAGCCATATCAGTGTGGCTACTGCCCCTCGTCATTTACAACAAGCTCTGCAAAATATAGACATGAACGTCATGTCCATAAGATCCTGGAACCTGCCACAAATTGAGCTCCAAAAAAACGAGCGAATTTGTTTCTGGATACTCGCAAAAAATCCCTATGCAAATATGATTAGTTGTTGGTCTACTATTTAAGACACGAAATTAGACTTTTTTAAAGACGACTGTAGTTTAGAATTCTAAATGTAAAATGCTATACTATTGCATTTCAATGTAGTGGCATTGACTGATCTGTACTCTTCGATCTTATCTGTAACTTTATTTCGTTTTGCTTATAGTTTCTACGTGCATAATATTGCATAAACCCGTTCATTCCAAGAGGCATTCCAAATGTAAAAACTCGATAAAAAGATAATCGAGAAGTTAATTTTATGTGTATATATCCCCTGCCACTTCCCATCGAAAAATATTCATTCGTATGTTATCGTTATAGGTTTGTATGTAGTAGTTATAAACTTTATTAGAAGTTATCCCTTGGATAATTATGAAATTTTATTTCGTGTAACAGATACCAAATCAAGAATATTGAGGAATGGTGCGCGATTTACGCTGGATTGTCTAGAAGATATAGATTTATTCTGGTGTTGAAAAGGTTAGTGATCACAGTGTAGAAAGGTAATTGAGAGTGATGGATTGGAGATCAAAAATAATTTAACAGAAACGCAATTTACATTCCTTTAACAAATCTTTCCAATCGTAATAAGCAGTCGATTGTATATCGAGTAAACTTTTACATTAATAATGTTTTGTTATAAATGCAATGATGAAGCGTAGTATAACAGACTTTCAGTTGTAGGAAATCTGTAAGTTTTGTGCTATTTTAAATTTAGTTAACATTCCATGCTAAATCTAGAAACATCATCATGAGAGGTATATTTCTATTATGATAAAAATACAATTTTCGTTGTGAGTGTTCATATAAAGTTTACAATAAATTGTTACTTTGCATTGATCATTGTTTTTATTGAAAATTGTTTTTGGCGCAAAGAACGGTTTATTTTAAGTGAGCGTATCCGAGTTTTATTCTAGCGTCCTATTTCTCATGTCATGTTCTTCGTCGTTTGAATGTCATAAAAGATACATCATATTTGGACCCAGTCATCATCATAATTAGTAATTAATATTTCCTGTCAGAACCAGTCTATTGATTGATCAATCACAAACTCATATAAAACTGTTTACAAGTTGTTAGAGAAGCCGTTTTCTATTTTAGCCACTTAATAAGTACTTTCTGCTCAATTTGTCTTTTTAATTGAGTCAGGTATCTGAATGAACCTATTGTTTCAGGATCTTTCAAAGTACATGCATTATAGTACAAAGCAATATACAGTTACATCACTCTTTTAAGCACTCTATATTTTACGGATATTGATTATTCCACTACAACCATCTCTTTGCCAATGTGATTGTCCCTGTAATTGACACTACAATTTTCTGGCAGGTACATACATACACATGAACCCTTTCTGCAAATGAAATGCTTCGGAGAGAAACAAATTAATTGTAGATTTCTAGCGAGTCAATTTACATCTCTGTCATGAATTTCATACGGGAATGAGTATCTGCGTATTTGTAAGCAAAAAGCTTTCATCAGAGTCTGAGCATAAATAGCGAATTTTGGATTATGATTCGATTAGGGTAGCCTGTGATACATGGAAATCAAGTCGGTGTGTAGTAGCACAATTAGCACTGGTATACAATTCAATATTCAATGCTGCTACTTATATTTCATTATGTATTTTCGGAGGACGAAGTTTAGCATACTAGTACCAAAACTAATTGTATGCTTTTTTCGCAAATTCTGATCACTTATTATGACGGTCATCATTATCTTAATGACGTTATTCGATGAGTCATATCCTGACTAACCATACTCGATTTTCGCAACCTTAATGCAATTCACATGAATGATACACCTATAATTCATACAGATTTCATGCATATGCACATACTATTTTAGTCTCGATTCGGGTATTACTTTACAACTTCTGGAGTTAAACAGTTTTGAATACCCGCAGCGAAAATGTGGCTCACGTAAATTCATGTTGTACTTTTTAAGAAAGCCATTTTGTACGATTCAAATAAGGTATAGGGTTATATACATACAAAGAGTTCTTTCAGATTTCATACGATTTCCCTGAATTCAAACTAGACTCGTATTTTATTCGGGCATACGTGCTTGGCATTGAATTGGACGCAGTATGGTAGAATACCATAGTCTTTTTAAAAATGAATGAACATTGCCTTTTTATCTTATTTTTTTCATAAGATAAAATGGAAAAGGTAAACACGACGAAGAAGAAAAGAGGACCGTCAAATTTATTATGCTCCAGTTCCACTTAAACCTTTTGTACTGTAGATATATACCTCCTTTTGTGTATAATAAAATGCAGATACATATAACTTTTCCAGTGCATCTTCTTTTCCTCTCGAAGTCATTTTGTTGTAACTCGACATTCTGCAGAACCTCCGGCAGTATTGCTGCTCAGACTTTTCCTCTGTTCTCTATGAAATAAAGTGGTTGAATTCATTGCGAAATCTCCGTTCATAAACTAAAATATCATGTTTCTTCTTTTTCCTTTTCTTTTTCCCCTGCATTGTGACTCCCTGTCCGTCTCGTTTGCGTCTCTTTTCCTCTATTTGTAACCCAGTCTATCTTTCATTCCTCTTCCTTTTTCCATTTCTTACATCTGTCAGAAGAGAGGAGTAAAAAGAGAAGGAAATATACCGAGTTGTTCCGATTCAATTGCGAAACTTACATTCATCTTGGAAGAAGTTTGAGGTGAAACGAATAAGTTGGCAGCAGTTACACGAGAATTCCAGCAACAGAGCAGCAAATAACAAAAAAAGTACAAAATAAACGAAATAGTCTCTCTCTCTCTCTCTCGTGAAAAGGACGAGTCGGGGTATAAATTTGTTCCCACTGTCTCATTCGTTAGTTTTTTTCCCTTCGCACATCGATTGACATGAAGAATGTATAGCTTTTTGTCAGTCTCTTGTAAAAATCACTCTCTTATTTGCGTTGAATTGTCCTCAGTCATTTGTCTAGACTTTAGACTATAATGACAAAATGATGTATAATGTGATTCTCCTCCATAAAAAACCTCTATATGATTTTTTATGATTTCTCGGAAGTAAAAATGATCACAATCACTTGTCAATTTACAAGCGTGTGGAGACGTATGTAAGTCGGACGTGTGTGGGTTGACATTGACAGCCTACACGCAAATCAAAAGACTAGGCAAAAATACTTTACAGAATGATTTTGATTATTTCTTGAAATTCGTCATTACGGAGAAAAAATTAACATAAGAAATGTCAGTGCTTGTATAATGCACCCACGCGCATACGATAATGGGATTGCCACAAAATGAGAATCTATAATGCTTGAGTATGTCCTTTCATAAATACCTATAGGCACAATCCAGACATTCGACAACAAATAGGAAAACATCAAAGATGAATTCGAAGAGGAGAGGAGTTTTTTTGCGACTGTCTGAGCACGAGTTTTTTGGAAAGTGAACAGTTAGCCCACTTTGGTATTCTCGTCGCAGACGCTATCGACTGATTGCCGTAATTTGATTGATACCTTGGGATCCGTACGTGAGTCCACAAATTTCTCTTCTTTGTTTCTTCAAATACGACTTCTTTCTATGCCTATTCATGCAATGATTTTAGCGACTTATCTTGACGCAGGGTAGTAGCTTAAGTGTATTATATGCATACGTTGTGTCTTGTGTGCAACACTTTACTTATGATGATACGATGCGATGGTAAACCTTTGGTGTGTATTAAGGTTACTGATTTTTATCGGAAGAGCACTAATGCTTGATGGTGGATAGTGGTTACTTTTGTCTTTATCAAAGTATGTCCTCTCGGAAAAGCGTTATTTTCACCTGAGAAAATAGCAAATCTTGGCCATATGTATGGTTTGGAAAGTTTCGACCGAAGAACAATAATAAAGTGTCAGAAGAGTAACGGAAAAGTCGAAATTCTCTTTGCCCACAGAGGGAGAAAGAGAGAAGGAGAGAAAAGTACTCAGGGTAAGGGATAAGAAGCTCCATCCAACCATGCGAAGACACATCTGTTGGAATGAAAGTAAGTGGCACGAAGAAGCGAGAGGATTGCATTTCAACGGTTTTAGGAAAGCCCAAATCCGCCCAATTTTTCTCCTCGACACAGCTTCAGCTCGACGTATGGATATATGGGCCGACATGTCGTGGGAATAAACGATATAAATCGCATATGTAGGGGGAAAGTAAGAATGGGTGCATGAGCGACCCTAGTCCATATTCAGAATATCCACACAAGGTTTATTCCTTCTTTCTTCTTCTTCGGATTCCTTTTTTATTATGTTTTCTCCTACTCTCCGAGTCATGCTTTGAGCGGGTCGTATTTTTCAGATCAGCAAATGAAAGTTTTTAAAGGAGAAAAGCGGATGGAGTAAAAAAAGTGAAGCTTTTTGGTGGATGACTCGAAATGACTGCGAGTGAAGATCTACCGCCGCTGCTTCATGCAATATTTCTTGCAACAGCAGCAGCAACAGCGATTGTACAATTGTTCGTTGTGTCATGTGGAAACTCTCTGGAAGCAAGGAAGCAATAAGATCGCGAGGGGAAAGGAGTTGAGCAAAGGAAACCAAAACCAAGGTAAAGCAAAAAGAACCAGGAAGTGCGAGTAAAAGCATATTAACACCGAAGTAGACGAAACGGTGGTAGTCCTAAGCTGGATACTGGATAAAGGGTGAGGTAAGGTAGAATTACGTATAAAAAACAGGGAAAGATTGTGCATGCACGAGACAGAGAAAGAGCGAGGGTGTGTGTGGAAAGTTTTTTTATGCATATGTATGTTTTAAAGAACCGGATCCTCGTGCTCTTTAGCCAAAATGTAGATGCATATATACGTTCATACTTACAACCGCACCGATGTCGTAGTTCTCCACTCCAGACCTGTATGCCTGGAGAATATTATGTATATGGAGCTGAAACGGTAAGTCGACAGAAGGAGGGGGAAACGTTAGAGTGTTTTTACCATTTTAAAGGAAGAGGAGAGTTCATACTAAATATGTATATTACTATTGTGATAAAACCCTTGCGTATCCGCTTTTCTATAACACCCACTACGACTACCTACCCTCTAACTGCTTTAGCAAAAAACGTTGTTTCCAACGAGTTTACTACGACTGCACTGGCACTGTCAGTTTAGCAGTGTTCATATAGGCAAAGAACGCTTCAGCATTCATGTACATTCCCTCTATGCGTATATCCAGAAGATATATAGAGAGTTGGTGTGTGTGAGAGCTGGGAATTTCCCCCACCAAATCGATCCAAAAGATCTGGAACCCAAGTGGGGTTGCGATGTGAGTTTTTTTTATAGAAGGACTGTGACTTCCTTCACTTTCACTAGTCTACTAGTAACTCGACACATAAATATAGATGCGTGTGTTTCCCGTACGTACAATGTGCGTAAACGTTAGCAACACGCATGTGGATATTAGGTAGACGCACATGTATACGATTTGAGTTCCTACTTTGACCTTTACCGTTTTAAAATAGATTCATAACTATCATCTGCAGAAGGTGAGTGGGAAATTGATGTGATAGATCATTTTCAGCCATCGTGTTACGCATATACACACGCATACAATAATATGTACCAACAAGGTATTCCGAGCTGCTGAGGTGTCAATTGTAATGATATACGTAAATGACGTGTTGTCTATTGTAGAAGATAAATTCTGACAGCAAATGCATTGTGCATTGTTAAATGCGCTACTGCTACGGAGGAATACAACAAATACTATACAAAAGTAGGTGTATGTACCTTTACACTAGATGCTCTAACAAGGCAATTGTTTTGTTACTTTTTCAACAAAGTATAGAGAAGTGAACTAGGAGAGAATTACGGGGTACGGGAGAAGAGAACTTTGGAGTTGGAGTTTTTTAGCATCCCAGTCCAGCAGCGAAGGAATGGGGAAACTGGAAAGTGGCATGCACGCAGCAAGAAGAAATGAGGTATATTTATGACCCAAGAAAGCCACATCGTATGCATGCACATTAGCAGTTGTAAGTAGTTCGCCTGAGCAGAAACACACGAGACGACAACGACGATTCATTCCATGGGAAAAGAGAAAGTTCTTCCCGAGACAAAAAACTAGTTTACAACTTCTTGTATAAAAAAGTGTTTTTCCGCACTTCCCATCTCCACTCTTGTTCCCCTTCCCCACACGAACTCTCCGTCTTTTTTTCCATACACAAGAAGAAGTAAAAAATATTCGAAAAAAAATCCTGCTATAAAATGGGAAAAGTAAGGTTGTTTTGTTATTGTTGTTTCAACTATCATTCTCTGATATGGACGACGATGATACATTAAGCCCAACGTAAAAGCAAACTTCACCAGTTCGTCTTTCCCTCGTGGTGCAAAAAATGTCTGTTCTTATTCTCCAACTTTTTGTAGTGACTCCCATTGACTTTTTTCTTGAACAAAAGCCTCGGGTTTCCTGTCGAGGAAGAAAAAGCGGTCCATAACAGACAGCGTGCAACTTGAATTAGGCACGGAAATGTGGATTGAAACAGAAAAGACAGAGAAATACACTTTATTGGAGAAGGAGGAGGATGGAGGAGCAGCAGCAGCAGCACATTGTGCGAAGCAAGAAGACCCTAGAAATATCACTGTTACGGATTTCCCAGTCTTGAGTACACATTCATATATGATGACGAGGATTGTGATCATGATTGTGATGATGATGATGACGACGATGATGATGTGCCACTGTTCTCTCATCCTTTCTGATTTTCTATTACTTTAGCACATTGGATTCAGAATCCACAGACACACACACATGTCTTCCAAAAAAGTACATCATGGGTTCGAATCCTCTTTACTCGTCTGGTGTGCTAGTAAATGCCATGTGATTTATAAAATATCTGATGGTATACATATCTCCCACATCTAATATCCATCGCGGTGAGTACATTCATCCTTAAACAAGTAAAAAACAGAGAGAAAGGCAAAGCACACACACACTCACAAGTCTGCTATTTGCTAAGGATCCATTTCAGCTTGAGCTGCTTGGCAGAAAAGACTTTTTTTGCCTCTCTCTCTCGCTCTCCTTGTTGTAGTATGTATATGTATGATGAAGCAGCCAAGACCTACATAAATATACGGCTACTTTCGCAAAGTTTCTCCTTACAGCAAAAATGAATTGGATGGAATCCTCTCTATCTTACCCTGAGCCTCTCTCTGCTCCTTCCATTCAGCTAGCGGGATTGCGATCGGATGGAGCGGAAATGCTCCCTCTCACATTTTCTCAACTTCTATACGTCTACGAGTACTTATATGCGAATGCACTTTACTAGTTTTGGAAGGGTTTTCCGAAGGAATGAACGTACACAATGTGAAAACTCATATGAGCATCAATAGCATCATGATTGAGAAAAAAATGTATGTATGAATGGAAAGACTGCAGGTTGGCCAACAACGAGACTCGCTCGCTATGTTACAATTATATGCAGTAGTAGAGATGCTCATAAGAAAGAATCTTGTATAAGGAGTAAAAAACATGTATTTGAGCCAGAATGAGTAAAAGGGAGCGAAGATGGGAAACTTACCAAGAAACTATGACTTGCTGTATAAAGATCTCTATACTAAAACGGGGAAAACGGAAGGAAGAGTGCCACTATCCAGGTTCAAGAAAGCAAAGCTATAAGGAAGCTATATGCCAACTTAAATAATATAAGCATGCGAATAAATGTCGGGATCTAATGCTCACAACACGTCCCTTCCACTTATACAAGAAGAGAGAGAGAGAGGGAGACGAGTATAACATACTCTCTTAAAATATACTCATATAATGCATACGAGGAGAGAAAAATCATATATATATTTCTCTCGTCTCGGAGAGCATTGTACTATTGTTGGGGAATGCGGATCTGAAAATGCGCGCACGTTACATACACGAGCTTCTTAAGTACAACGGGATCAGTGAAAAACGGAAGGAGAAGGAAAAGGAGGAAGCTAGTTGGTACATAAGCTTTTTCGAAAAGTAGTGGCATCAGTAGTACAGTTTTACGTTTGTGTATATGCAGCAACGGCGGTGGAGATTCAAACAATCCAAACAGACCGTGTGTGTACTCACACAATACGCTCGTGTGTTATAGTGAAACGAGTAGGGGGAATTATATGTTCGTAGATGGTAATACCTTTTTGGAGAGGAGAGGTTGACGCTGTGCTGCTGCCTTTCAGAGAGAGAGCTCCAGAAACTTTCATTCCTTTTTCCTTTCACTTTTTTCACCCAGAGTTCGAGGAAAACCATCATACGTTTCTGAGCAATCTTATAAGACAAGAAGGGTATATATACTGTGTGGTGGTGGTGATGTGAGTGGAGGGAGTGAAATACTCAATGGATAAGAGTATACATATATAGCTCTAGCCAAGTAGAGAGAGATACACACATGTATGGCTGCTTCCATCAGTGAAAATATATTCAGCCGCACTCTTTCTCCTCTTTCCTCTCTCTCTCACTCTGTTCCATTCTCACCAAGTGAACTAGAATGTGCATGTGTGTTTTCCAGGCTCCTGGCTCCTCTTTTCCTGGTTCGGTAGCTCAACTTGTCTCCAGGATGAGAAACGGGAGAAAAGAGAGTGAATAAGTGGCAAAAGTATTGCATTGGTTGAGGGAAGAATGGAAAACGTGGTATGGTCGTAGTGGCAGTCAGGCTGGAAAAGAAGTCTCACTCATGCAAGTTTCCAGCGAGAGCTGAGCTAAACTCAAACTCAGCCCAGTATTACCCACGGAGCCCGCTGGAGAGAGAGAGCAGAGCTAAAAACAGAGAGCTGAAGAGGTTGCTGCTTTCAACTTCTTCCACCTTCTACGAACCGTCACCCGTTTTCTGTGTGTTTTGGTTGGTTGTATGTGTGAATCGTTGATACACCACGGTAGTTTAGTCGACATACAGCATCACTGCGAAAGGAGAGGAGAAAAGATCTTGACAAAACTGTATTCAAGCATTTTCTCCAGAGAAGAAGACAGAGAGGGAGAGAGTCCACAAGAGCGAGTGAACAACTCACAGAAATTTTTTAAAGAGTAAGCACACACACTTCCCTGAACCTGCATGCTCTGCTGCTGCCGCACACGAGAATACTACACACAAGTCTCTGCATTCAGATATAGATACAATATATACGACGACGAAGCCCTGACTGTTAGACTGTTACTCATATAATACCTTTCGTGTGTGTCCCCAAAGGCGTCTTCTGCAATTTTCAATGACTACTCGCTATCTGCCGACTCTTTGATTCCTGCGTGTGTGTGTTTGCCTCTGGAAAAAGTAGTGTGCATGTGTCTTTCGCGATGTGTACATGCATTCATATGCCTCAACCTGCTTTTCCCAGCTAATATTATTTCTTTTACCTCTGTCGCTCTCATTCTCCCCCCAGTGCTCACTCATCGTCAATCTCGTTCGCATCTCAGCCAGCCAGAGAAAAGAACATATTTTCAACCTTGGTGTATGGCAGAGAGAGAGAGTAAAAGTAAGTAAAAGTGAATGAGCGGCCAGCCACCATTGTTTACTTGTGGATGCAACTCTGTGAATGTGCTCCGTGTGTGCGGCTCTTCTTGACTTGAACGCTCCTCTGTTTCTCTTAATGGAATATTATGTAGCTGTCGCGCACACCTTCACATAAAAAAGTCCTTTTCTCCAGATATCCACAGGCAGCAACAACAACAACCTTATATAGCTTCCCTCCTATCACAGTCAGTCAATTTTTGCACCAGCAAACTTATTGTGGTTAATGATTATTGTGTGAGAGTGAGAGTGTGCTGCATATTCCTCTATACTCAGCAAAATCATTCATTTCAACATTCGGCCGTGCCACACTTTCCAAGCATTTCAACTCTCTTCTCTGGAAATTCGCTGGAAGATGAGAGATGAGTGAGTGAGTAGTAGTATTTCTTCTCACTGTCTGATTTGCCAACGCTCAGAAACTCACGGACGCAAGGAAGGAGAGGAGCAAAAATGTGGTACATGTGCAAACGCTAAAAAGGAAAAGGTAACGTGTGTTAAATGAGACGCTCATGGTTCTCTCTCTCTTTCTTCCCATTCTTTACATCAGAGTGAAAGCACAACACATTTTTCAAGCTGATGGAATAAGAAGCTTTCTCTCCCTGTCTTTCCCTCTCGTCGTTCTTCCCAGGAAGTATACAACCTCAGCTGACTGACTCACACAAGGAGAGTGAGAGAGACTGTGTCTGTGGGCGAAAGTTTTTTGCAAATTCGGATATACACTGGATCTAATTTCCCTTTTGGTTTCACTTGTCCCTTACATCTTTTCTGAATGACTGACCGTCGGTGTCGGTATAGATAGGCCTACTGGGTTTTTTTCTTCTTCGGAATCCGCTGCTGGTACTCTTATTATTATTCTTCCTTCTGCGGTGCGCATATCTTGTTGTGTGGGTGAAGTGTGTATACGGTTTTTTTCTGGCAGTTTATAACCCTCAGAGTGCACATGAAGACGAGAGTGTTATGGGAAGAGAAAGAGGGGTAGAGAACGATTTGAAGAGTAAAGGAAAGTGAAAGGGTCCTTGGAGAGTGACTGGCCACGACTGCCAATGGACCCAGAACCGGTTTTTCTAGTGTCCAAGTGAGTGTAATTGGAGGCGAGAGAAATTGTCCGGTGGGATATCTCCCCCGAGACAGACCAACGTGTAAATGCAGTTTGAAGGGGGAAAAAAGGATTGCTAGTCAAAACTTTTCGGGAGTGAGAGAAAAAACGTGTGTGTTTGTGTGAGTGAGTGAGTGAGTAAAGTGGATGCGTTGGTGTGGTGTTGCAGGAGGACTATAAGATAGAGTACTAAGTAGCCCGAGAATAGGGGGAAAGAATGTGAAGATGAAGATACTTCTGGTCCTAAAAAGGAATGTGGATTTTTAAAGTGGGACAACTGGGACTAGAATTACAAGTAGAGTCACCGCTCCTTGTGATAATACCCAGACTTGGTCGGAATTGCAGCGTTTCTTGACTAACACTACTCCCGCTTCCCATCATCGCTCCTTCCTTTCCTCATTCACTTTATTACGATTCTTGGTTGTTTCTCTCATAGCACGAGGAGCGCGCACTTGTCGCTCTCCGCCACTGTACTGCCCAGAACACTCTTCTTTTTCTACGTTTGTTTATATAAACATCGTGGTGATGATTATTATGTCGATGAACTTTATAGAAAGAGTCAAGAGATGATGATGGTGATGATGATGACAAGGATGTTTTCTCAAACCAACGCTTCCCTTTGTTGATGACGAGGATATAAAAAATGATGGCGAAAGTTAAGCTGGAATGAAAAATACGATAGATCCATCCGCAACTGACACAACAAAATAATATAAACCATAGGCATTTTCATTTAGAACGCGTATCTCTCGTCTGGCCAGGAAAAGGAAAACAACGCGAGAAAAAGAGGATGATGATGGCTGTGGCAAATTTTTATGGCTCGTGGTTGACTTCTCCGTGGCAAAATCTGTCACAAAGTTGGTCCCTCTCATTTCTTCGCAGTGTTAGATTCTCCACATTTTCTCCATACGTGCTTTTACTGTTGCTCCTCGTTGCTGAAAACCTCAAGACTGGCAATGCCGTTCCAGGTATGTACTTTTTTTATGTAATATGAAGTCACCTTTTTTCCTCTCTCGCTAGCTCGTTACCGTTTTTCGCCTGTTAAAATTGTCCGCATATTTGTAGAATAAATATGTTTACCCCGGCAAATGAATAATATGGTGGAAAGCAGAGAGAGGCGAGCAGCTGTCAACTTGTCTCGCGAGTTAGTAGGAAGGTTTCTATTTAACAAATGAAATACACGCGGTGTTTGATGTTGTTGACCTGTGTAAATGTATTAATAATAGAAGGCATTTTTTTGACAAGCTCCATCCAACGCAGAACAGTTTTAGAGCTTGGATCTCATTATCCGAATGTGTGCTGCTGCTGAAAACCTCATTCCCTTTCCAAATGCTCCAAATAAAAACCGTCTCTCGTGTAATAGAGAGAGGGAGGCTGTCGGTTCTGACACTGACAAACAATTAACATTTGTATCTTGTCATGCAAAATGCGGCAATTCCACGAATTTATACTTGTACTACAACCATTACTCCAAGGACAATAACAATACCACCTTTGATTCTCTCGTGGAATGAGATGAAGGAGAAAAAAGAGCTCCACTAACACAATATATAGAGGAATTAGTCGAATTTTTTTACTAACTGAATCACATCATATATTTTACTCAATGTTTTCATTGGTATTTGAAACAGCTCAATTGACGCGAGAAAGAAAAAAAAGTCCGGATTAAAAAGGTCACGCAGTCAAAGAATTACACGTCTACACCCAATGAACTTCATATTGCTGACATCAGAGTCTTTGTTCAAGATTATTGCAGTCGTCAGGTCATTAAAGACTTTTTCAGAGAGGTAGAGAATTTGCAAAGGTTGACATCATTCAGCTTCGAGACATTGAAAAGAGCACGAAGACTGTAGAGTGCAGAGCTGCAAAATTGCTTTTATTCTCGATCCTCAAAGGTCCCTTATTATTCTCGTTGTGAGAGAGAAAGGGAATTTGGGGAGTAGATTTTTAGGCATATGATGAGGAGAGTGAGAATATTGCTGCAATTTTTAACGCAAAGTAGTGTAATGCACACCTCTTGATTCATGAATTCTTTTTTTGCAGACTCGGAGTATTTCCCGTACGAAACTTCTCTGCTCACCGTGGACAAAGGTATGTGAATGAAACATTCTTTGATGTGAATTTCCTTCTGCTTTGGAGAAGCATGTTTTCTTCATATTCTGCGTGCCTTTCTTGAATGTACGCTTCTTTCAAACTCTCCAAAAGCTGCATTTGTGCATGTATACAAGCGTATTTTTTTGTAGTAGCAGTGTCGAACGAAATGCTGCATAACGACTATATATTGCTTCTTTGCTAGAAACTAACAGTCATTGTAAGAAGTTGTGTGGCTTGATGTTTATAGTTTGTTACGAAGAACAAATGTGAATAATAGATATAACGAGTAGTAGCACACACACAAGCTTTTTAACAACGAACGAGAGGAACAAGCTAAAGTTTCAACTAGCATGGTCCCAGCTGCGTGTGTGTGTGTGTGCTCTTACTCGATTTTTGCAAAGATTCGTGCCGATTCTTGCTTGCTAAGCACAAAATGAAGCAGTTTCTGTGATTGAAAACTTTTTTCGGACACTTCTGTCACGTTCAATAGGTATAAAAGGCAATAAAATAAAGTTTCCATTGCTTTTCAAACTATGCTCTTTTTTCTACGCTTCACTCGTTTTGTTTGCAGTCTCTGTAACACACATACCCTCTCTCGCAAGAATAAGTAGAGGGGAAGAACAACATAAGGCTTTTTAAAAGACTTCCGTTGCGAAAGTTTATACTTCAGTCTACACTCTCGGAAAAAAAGCTTTTCTATTCCTCAATCGTACTGATTTTCTGCTGAAGGCACGAATACTCCAAACTCCAATACATGACATATTCACACTTAAAACATTGGCATTCAAATGTAGTGTATGATTTGAAAAAGTACAATATAACTAAGCAAATTTGAAGTATCAGAGCAGAGGTGTTTCTCCGTACGATTTGCAAATTGCAGTATATATTTGTACTACAAGGTTTCGTAGTAAACGTGACAAACCATCTGCAATAGTTAGAATACGTCTATAGATGCTTGCTTTATTGAATTGATGATGCAAGTGACAATTCGATAAGCGAAATCTAGCCTTGTTATAGCTCACCAGCCATCGGTATATCCCGAGTCCTTATTTATAAGGTGCCATTATTTCAAGGAAAACACTTTATGCGTTTACTTCGACGTATTTAAATTTACTAGCTGAGCGTCTCGGCTTGCTGAAGAAACATTATAAAGTAATCATATTGAAGGATTTTATTTTATTATACTTTTGATCTTGATAAACGAATCATGGAGTTACGAGTTTCGCAAAGTTGAAGCTCAGAATGACGGAAAGGGAACGGAGAGAGAGAGGGAGAGAGATGTGTGCTTCCAATTACGTTCCATCAAAGTGAATAATTCTTAATTCAAACAGGAAAGCAAATTCTGAGTACTTTGCTAGCGAGAATTGGAACGCGTGCCAAAAAGTGAGATCTTCCGTGGCGGATGGGAGCAGGACGAGCTGTCACGCTACTTTCGCGGAAATAAACTTTTCTACAGACAGCTCGCAATTGGCTAGAGTTAACGCGATATTATTACTCAAAAATCTCAAAGTATGTTATATCGTGCCGAGTCTATGTCGCCTCTCTTTCCATGTTCACGCTTACTTCTTCTTTTTGTGTTTTTGCACTAGGCGGAAATGGTGAAAAGTAAATGGTTTTTGTAGAGAAGTTATATCAAGTAGGAAGTATTTTTTAAAGACTTTTCCAAACTGAACTGTTTCACTCGTTTCACTCTATGCCGCTTATTGTATTAGACTTTCAAAGTCAACAAAAGACTTTTTTGTCAGAGTTAATCAGCAGTTATGCTGAAGCTGGTTTTGACTAGATTTGACAATGTACTAGAGAGGTGTAGTAAGTATATTATTTTGACGATGCAAACTATAATAGCGTCTGAGATTATGAGTTTGAATGGGACTATTTTTATGAATTGCATAAATTCTCTATTTGAGTTTTGACTGTCTATCATTGTATAAAATCATGAACCACGCCAGGGTGGTTAGCGTGTTTAAACTCAGGCTTCATTCAAATTATTATTATTTCTGATAAAAATGGCGACGGTAAGATCACATGCGTCACATGTCTCTTATTGTTTTTAGCAAGAATCACAGGGATTTTTTTTAAATGACAAGTTATACACGTTAGACACGTCTTGTATTGCTTTCGTTCACCTTGACAGTTAATACAGGTACGATATGTGTTTGCCAGTTCTCCTATATACGTTCTGTACTGGCAATGAATTCTTTATCAGAGCTTATCCCGCCGTATATACCCGCTGTGCACACATGAGCCCAAGAGTGTGATTACAAGGTTAAGCTCTCCTGAGCGTTCCAAAAGAATTTGTTTAACAAACACTCAACGATGTGTCTGTCCTCTTAAGAAGATTCCAGGCAAGATTATCAGCAATTCATGAGGTTCGTAGAGTTCTTAAATTTTTAACTTTAATGCACGCTCGTCGGTAACGGTAAAGCTTGGAGAAGGAGCAGAGCGATATCCTGTTCGTGTGTCATGTCGTGTTGAATTGGAAGTAATGTTACGTAAGTTTCAGCAGGAATTCTTCGAGCAAGAAATGAGCTCGACTTCTTGTCTGTTGAGAAGAGCGGAAGAGGCTCTTCTTGCAAAAAAGACTCTACTAAAGCTGGAAGTCTAGCAGTGCACCAAGCCATTGTCGTTAGTGTCACATGAATCGTGGACCTCTTAGAACTCTGCAGAAGGGTTGTGTGATATACATTTCACGGTGAATGTATGCGAACGCGATAAAGAAGAATCAACTTATGGAATTATATCTCCAAGAATGGATGAAACGATTTTATAAAAAAAATTCTAGCCGGCAAGGAAAGAGTAGAGTAACATATTGCGTTGTTTAGGAATAAAATAAGGGGCTCATTTACTAAAAAGCTTGGGCTCAATTCTCCTTTCTGAGAGTCTAGGCTGAGGCTGGCTGTCCCACTTTCCACTTCTGCGAAAGCAAAAGCCTTGTAGGTTTCGTTACCCAAAAGCTCGTGCTGCGTGATATCCAAGTGAACAACAACGGCAGTTAAAATGCTCGGGCGAACTTTTTGAGAGTCGCTCTTTGCCAATGTTGTATGCGCAGCATATAATCAGCTAGTTTCAAAGAAATTACTGAACTAATTCCTTGAACGTAAAGCGAGAAAGAGATTGTGATACGGAGTGACCGTTCGCCTAGATTTATTATTACAGCCAGACAATAACATATTGCCCTCTATATGCTAAGAGAAATGGAAGAATTGATGAGGGATCTCGATCCAATGAAATGGTCGAGAAAGAAAACAAGACAGGAAAAACTCGATCAAGTGGCCACGCCATAAGAGTTTGATTTTATTATTTTGTACATTTAATTTTTCTTCCTCCATGTGAGAAGGAGAGAGAGAGAGAGAGGGTGCCTGGTGGAGTCGAGAATGATAATATGACTCACTCCATTCCTCCTTTTTTTTGCTCCATTTTTCTTAGTCTATCGGACAGTTGAATGCAAGGAAAGAATGAAAGTTTGATATAAAGGGAGAAAACTCAAGTTGAATGAATAGAAAAAAATCCATGGTTGAATGTTCATATAGATGCCTCATGTGTGTGTGTGTGGTGCACAGTGCACATCCATCTACGTTTTGTTACCGTACAAATATCGATTATCAGCTTTCCTTCCGCACCTAAGCGACCAGCATTTTAGACAGACGAATGTGAAGAGGAAGGCGGCAGGAGGAGCAGGGAGAAGAACGCAAGAAGAGAGAGAGAGAGATTCCATAGAGCATCTGGAGGTCCAGGATTGAATGGCTACATCGGAACGATGAACGCTATATAAACTTCGCCAATACATAATTCCGCCCATTTTCCCAGATATACGTTCCCTGCCAGAATTATCGCAGACTAAAACGGATTGAGCGAGGCATTATTTCATTCTTCCTCCTCGCATTCCTCGACTACGACGAGACGAGTTGGAAGTTGGAACTACATATGTAAAGAAACATGAAGCGTGTATTAGTCAGCCTACGTCCTTTAACCACAAGAACTAGGGCCCACGGGACTTATTATGATTTGCTGCTCTACGCCTGCATATTGAACCATGAACCTATGCAACATATATCAAAAACTATATGGCTCTCGCACACACATCTATTTTTCCAGAGTAGCAAGGGAAAGTAGCATGTTACTCACCGGAACCCTACCTTGCCCTGTCTCGCACCTATTTTCATTGCTTCTCCTTCTGCCATCTGGAAATGGCTCTCTTGTAATCCTAAACCTAATGCATACATCACACATTTGTGTGGAAAAGTCTAATCCTAGCCGGAAGTATGTACTTGGTTGGGGAGAGAGAGAGAAAAAATAAATCGCTTGCTGCAGTGTTGGATCGTTTTCCTTTTCGATGTAATATGTTGCTCGCAATAATGTTGTGAATTCATGTAGCAACCTGGGATATTACTATTATTACGGTGGATCGCTATGATTGGTAGTTTACTGATGTCGGTTTTTATACTTGTGAAAATTACATCTGCAAATTGAGAGAGGTTACCCAAGTCGTTTCAGGGAAAAAATAAGCGCAGAGAGCAAAAAAAGGCTATATATGCACCACTGGAAAAAAAGGGTAATTGTGTGAGGTTGGAGGATCTGTCTAGATTGCACGCAATATCAAAATGTCATGTCTCCAGGGCAGAGTACGTCAGTTTCCTATCCCGCTCTTGGACAATAACATGCGGGTTAAAATATCTTGTTAAAACTCTAAAAAGACTGTCCTTGCTTCCTCCAATGCCATATACTCAGGAAAAAATAGCGTTAGCTTTTGCGGTAGTGCATCAACTCGACTATAAAATTCTTTCGCTGGCTTGGCTGCCATTGTAGACGAATGGACGCACATGCAGATAGAATCATTTACTACGCTTTATCACTATATGTACCTTATCCTATTTTCCACCATTTACCCCGAAAGCCAGTTATAGAGAATGCATATATCGCTGAAAATGAAATGTTTGCTGGAAAAGGAGAGAAAAGTTTGTGAATTATTTCGGTAGCCAGAGGGAGTTTGTTGGTGTATGACAAGCGGTCCTTATTCCTCCTTAAAAAATTCTTCCTTGAATGAATGTGAGCATATTGTTCACGTCACGTTTCTCAAAAATACACCAAACCAATTGAATCCCGCTTGAGCTGTGATGTTTCGAACTAATGAAACAAAACATTTTTTTACTTCCTTGCAACATGATCCACAACGACCTCAATCACGTAAAAAGCTCAATGAACCAAACCGTTTTGGATTGTGGGATGACGGTATAAGCTGCATGAAGTTAGGTAGTGTGATTCCATTCGCTACGTGGGAAATTATTTGTTACATCTCCATCAAAATCAGATGGGAGCATTCACCGGAATGAAAAACTCTTTAAAAAGATGCTCATCAGGACTGGGAAAGTGAGAGAGAGAGTTAGCTTAGCGTAGCAAAAAAAAGTAGAAAAAAAGCTGTGGAATTGGTAAAACTCGACTTTTTCCACGCCTTGTCTTCCCCTTCACGTCGGAAACTTTCTCGTCCCGTCTTCATCCTCGTCCATTGCACAAAGTGTCTAACTAACTGCTCTGAGAATGCTTGCCGGAATAAAAAGCAAGTGTTATACAGAGTGGGATTTCTCTCTCTATCTTTTCCTTGAAAAGGACAAGGGGATGGGTAAAGAATTTTCCGATGTTTGTCCCCTTTTTCCACTAGTCAAGTTCTGAACTCGTCTATCTGCACGCATCAGCAGGAGAAAGTAAGTACGACAGGCATCTCAACTTAAAGTATGAGCTGGAGGACTTTTTTGATTTGGAAAAGGAAGGAGAGAGGTATGAGACGAGGGATAACGTTGAACGATTGTACAAAAAACGTGGTTTTGACTTCTCAGCTTAGTTAGTTGCATTTAGTTTGGTTCGTTGCTCTTGGCCGTATTTCATACATGATGGTATACATATAACCCTGATAGATATTTGAATCTTCACTCGTTTTCCACACTCATCCTATATACAGTCACCTTCTATACCAAAAACACAGTAGCTTAAAATTACTTCTTCTATCTGCTCACATATCACATCTTCACATCGCTTTTTTATATAGAGTGTGTTCCCATCAGTAAAACTTACGTTGTGAGTTTCCACAATGTGGTAATGGGCTCCGAGACAATTCTTGTCGAGCGCTGTTTTTCCTAGATCTAACGTCATTAACATGCCTTCCACATCAACTTACTTGTAATGCGGATGACGGAAAAAAAGAAGAAAATTTAACTTAAAAAACTAGCACAAGACTTTATTCTTTGTCCTGGATTCCGAGGATATTATTTTTTCTTACTGACGATGAGACTATGTACGTCGCGGGTATGCAATCGTAACTTACATTCATCTAAGCTAGGCCAGTACATGCTTTACTTTTTCTCCATATATCTGAAGTATCGTATTATTAAGTTGATTTAAAAAAAGTCATATCCGGAAGCCAAATTTGGCAAACTGATCCAGCCACTTCTTCCTTCCAGTTGTTTAATAAAATTAAAGCAGTTACTACTAATTACAATATGCCTTTACGCTATCATAATAGAGGTTTATAGAAAGACAAAATATCGATATCAAAAAATATCAAATTTTTTTATTTATTATCCTCCAGTCATTTTTACCCATATACTCGTTTTGAGGAAAGATCTAGATTGTAATATTCATAAATTAATATGACACAATTTCAATGAGTTATCGTTTTGCAACATTTTGTGAAACATTGGGAATGAAAACAATTATTGTCAACTGCCGTGTTCAATCTGTCGTAGGTGAGCTTCTAAATATTGATCTGGACATCTCTAAATGTAACTAGCTGCCTTTATTTCCTATAAGCCAGTCTTCAAAGTTTGCCTGGGTCATGTATTTACTGAAAATGCTCTACATGAGCTTGTACAAACTTATTAACAAATTAAGCCCTTGCTATTTGCAGGATGTTTACGATTTGTGTGAGCGCCATACTACTCTACTATTTGGGCGAAGTTGTGCACATTTTGTTGTCGGTGTAAAATAAAATGGTTCATCATTGCGCTAAACGCACTCTTTTAATTTTATCAACGAAGCAGAAATAGTGAGGGGGACAATGTGTTTGACGACGAGCGTGAGTGTGTGCAGGTAGCTGTTTATGAGTCATTCATTGAAGCAGACTGAAGGCACAATAGGGAATATATTAGCTCATTCCGTTTAGCTATAAGCCTTAACGACCTGATGCGATCGTATTTAGGAGAAATCATTATATATTGTCATATGTATTCTAGATCAGGGTATTGCACGATGATCGTTGAGCATCATTTTACCTTTTGCCCCACTATATATATGTGTGCACACATATACCTTCACATTTAATGGTTAATAGTATTACACGAGAGTGTCGTTGTAGTTCCGTCGTCGGTGGCTCGGTTAAAACCTCTTTTTTGGCAAAAACTTGGCAAATGTGGAACATATTGGCAAGCTGACAATACATGGGGATGGGCGGTGAGAGAGAGAGAAGGAAGTAGAGAAGAAGGGAAACGAGCCGATTTTCGAATGCATCTCACGCAGAATAAATGTTGACAGTCGACAGTCTGCCTCCACTAAAGAGAACAACTCTTTTTCATTTAAACTTCACCAAAGGCTTGAAAAAAAGTTTAATAATCTATGAATGTTGTTGTCGCTTCTACTAATGCGTCTCCTTCGAACTCTCTTTCACTCTACGCTGCGCTGGAGTTGGATTGAAGCAGAGCTAGAGGCAGTTAAGTCACAGCTCACAACAACCAGCAGCAGGAGAAACAAACTGAAACGAACTAATAAAAAACTCCACACTGAGTGAATGAATGGGATAATGTGAGCGACAAATGTGAGCACCACTTCCCTCCAAATCGACTTCAGTTTTAGTTGAGCAGCCTCCTCAACTACCAACTATTATTATATGTTCATCAAAAGGATGGGGAAAGACAAAGAGAGAAAAACGGGATGTGCTGATGCAAATTATTGTTAGGAATGTTCCATGCCTCTCTCTCTCGTGGATGAATGCAAAAACTATAAACTTCTGAATATGCCGATGTGTTCCAGTAGCGATTAGCGAAAGGACTGATAATAAAATGAAATGTATTTACTACATTCCCAAAGCAGGTGTGTATTTAATCGTGGAATAAAAGGGGGAAACAAACCTGTAAATAGCAGAACTGTATTGAGGACGACTCCCTTTTCCCGATTGAATCACAATTGTTTCGAGGACAGACAGACGTACACTAACACAGGAACAAGTTTATCCACAGATTCAAAGAGTTCCTTTAGATAATGAGTAATGAAGTGGGCACGGGTTAAAGTTAGGAGATAGAACGATCATATCTCTGCTGTCCTTGTCCGTGTATAAGTAGAAAGGAACAACTTCCAAGTCCAATGGTTTCCAGTTTTCTGTGAGGCATGCTTTACGAGAGGTGATTATTTTCTAAAGTGACACCTTTTTAAAACCTTGTCGTTTGTCAACTCTCTCTCTTTGAACATCCTTGAGCTCTTTATATACACTTTTTAAATGGATATTCTCGAGTTGCATGGAAAATTCTTCATTTTCCAAAAGAATGGCTTAATTTAATTCTAGAAAATTAATGAATCTAGTCTGACTGTGAGAATGGAATAAATTCCGAAGGGAAAAATAATGTGTAAGTATGCATGCCGTTTCTCAAATAGCCACTCGTATATATAGTACGCATAGGCAGATGTTACGACAGTCATGTTTGACAAAAGCTCATGAATTAGCGAAATGCCGTGCTAGAACGATCTTCAGTGTGCAATGCATCTTTCAGTATCGCCATATAACCCGTCGATTACACAGATTGGGAATTTTATTGTTTGATGGATTCTCCTGTGTGAGCACATATGTATCCACCATAAATCCTTCCCCCGTGACAAGAGTAATTAATGATACTACTACTGCTGCTGTGCAGGCTTAAGTTTCATGTGCCGAGCTTCGCACTTCTCCTTCTTCCACACTCTTGTTCACGGAAAAGGAAATATACTTTGGAATAATAATGAGAAAGAAGATGCAAAAAGGAGGTCGAAGCGAAAAAGATGTGACGCAAAAAAAGCGGAGGATCCTATCTCCATCTTTTTTGAGATGAACAAAAAGTTGAATGAAACATGAGAATGAAGAAGAAGTTTCTTGAAATGTGAAAATGAGAGCGACAAAATAGATACAGAAAATTATGTGTGCTCTGCTCACTTCTCTTGTCATTAAGTGTGTGTGTGTGTGTGTGCCACACGTCTGAGCGATGGAATAATATAGGTGTTTCATCTCCGTATGGCTATAATTGTGGACAATTTGAAAGTAGAACGAGAGAAAACGAAACAAACTCTCTGGAAATTTCCTCTCATTCCAATCCAATCTCATTTCGCTGTTCGGCGAACTCGGAGAATGGACGGTAAATGAAAAAGTGATTGATTAAAAACTGAAAGAAAAGAGTGTGCATTATGGGGAGCTTACAAAGAAATCCTGCTAAATGGATGTAAAGCTCTTTTTCATTCCCAGAGACTATCCCAGCAGAATACATGCATATTACATGCGGGAAACTGTCGAGGTAAAAGGATAATTTTGAATATGCACATACACAGTTTTCCGGATTCATCAACGACACAGAATCTGCTACTCACTTCCGATAGCAACGTCGCCAGAGTTAATATTATTACGTCGTGGATAGATAGCTACCTCTCTCCCTCTGACGTTGACGTCCATCTGGTCCCCCATCCCTCTCTTTTATTCATGCAAATCTGTAGTTGTAGAGAACCTCGTTGGAAATCTTGCCGGAAAGCTGTCCCCACTCTAGCATTTTCTTAATGGATATTATAAAACTTTCTTAAATTGTAAAATTCGACTGGGCACTATACTGCCGTCACAACCATGTCATAAACTGTGTTGGCTCTGGATGTGTAGGATATTGATATAATAATAGCGTAATGCGTATGGAAAGAAACCCAAGCAAAAGAGAAAGGGAAGTCAAACGACGTGCTCAGGTCCGTCCCTCCGAGATTTCTTTTCGCAAAATGAAACCTTCATATATGTTCAGTTCATAGAATATCCTGCCACATGGTGGACTAGTCTAGTTGTTGAAAGGGACATGTTCTACTATAAAAGTGAAATACATAAAATCAAAAGCTTTTCGGTATTAAGACCATGTCCTTTATGCGTACAATTTTGTGCAAAGGACCTATTGATGTCACTAGAAAGTTTAAATGTACCACAGGAAAAGGAGAGCACATAAGCCCACGCCTTGAAAGTAACTCCAGCCGCGATGGACGGGCCGATGACGGGGGAGAAAGTAGGAGTTAAGAAAAAGAGTATCAAAAAAAGCGACACATACGAACGTTTTGCCCTCTAGACAGCTTCCTCAAGTACGTTGTAAACGGCGAGCAGATGTACTCCCTTTTGTCAATTATTGATTATGAAGGTAATAAAGTTGTAGTACCTCGTAAAATCTCTGCTTTTTCCAAATATCCTCAAATATTACATATGTACTCCAGTACATCATAGACAGCAAATAAGTCAACATGCGGACAGGCATTGTCGTTAGTCGTTATCGTGTTTACATCCTCTCCCCTGGTACTCTTGGTACTATTCTCAGTTTTTTAATAATAAAAAAGTATAACTATTCTTGCGAATATTATGTGCTGCCTGCAATTCAGCACAATCGTCTTTAGATGCCGACCAACGTCCATAGGTCGTAGTAGTAGATTTGTACCCAGTGAAACAAACGCTGACTGAAGAACTGCCAATCAAAAAGTTAGTAACAAATGCAGTTGTCCGTTCCAATGGTTGACGATATTGAGTTGATTTGAAACAGAATGTCGCATGTCAAAATACATCAAGAACTATGCTATATATTTATAGTTATTAAAGCATAAAATATGTAACTAAACATATTGTCCACATATGTAAATCCATATTGGAATGTCGTAGTTATTTATTTAGGTGCAATATACATTCTTTACTGAGTAAGTCATGTCGTAAACAGAGAAAATTGTTTGCGTTCCATGCGTGTACAAAATCGCATTTCATAACACCGGAATCGCTGTTTCCGTTAGGCCAATTGCGCTCACTACATTATATCTGAAATAAGGACATTTTGGACACCCAACCTGACAACAACATTTCAAGTTTTATTGCTGTATTTTATGCGCGCACTTTCTTCTTCTTTTTTGGCTTTTTTATGTTTGCTTGTTTGTAATAAGAAGTTTATACGAAGTACCATTTATTTGGAATGTTATAATTAGACGCATGCATATCCTGCTCAAATTCCAATTTGCAATTCAGATTGTTTGAGACAACATCATGCAATTTCATACGGGCAATTTTTACTTAATTATTTTCACTAGCAGAAACCAACGTCGTTCCATTTAGGAACTTGGAAGTTCACAGTTTTCCTCTCCGTATCCTTTATTAGGAATACTCTTAATGTTCCCCTCCACATATTATTTTTTTATCATTCACGAACGATAGAGAGAGAGGGGGGGGACATACCCCAGCTGTACAACGAGGGATAAAGGAAGTATAATTAATGCCGCTAAGGCGTTTAATGTTGAATGTGCAAAACTAATCTGCAAGATGTTGGGAGAAAAGTTATGATTGTAATATTGTAAATTGCTGCAGTTCCTAAAACTTGTAAAATTGGTACACTACATTATACATGTTGTTCTTTGTGTTATAAGATCATTTTCCTTTATTACTTCCCCCAAGGAAAGTGGGAGGAACAGGCGAACAGTAGCAAAATAGTAGAGGCATAATGGAAATGCTCGGAGTGAAATCATAACTTCTAGCATCCCTCGAATAGCAAACTAGTTCGCCTCAAGCTGATTAGAGAATAAAGTTATAGAAATGCTTTGGGGAACCTCATTAGAATACTGAATTATGATACGATAGATGAATCTTGAAGAAGACGGGTTGCATTCCGCGAAAAATTATTGATCCAGACGAGCACACGTAACATATATATAACTTATATACATCCATTCAGCTTCTTCTTTTTTTGCTGGCATAAGGGCGATAGTCTTATTGGAATAGTTTTGGGATGGGTTTGATGATGATGATGACGATGCCTTCGTATAGATATACTTATGGAGTTTTTGGCAGTATGTATTTTATGTACCTTACTCGCTCTTTCATCGTTTCATTTCCTTTCGTTTCCTTTGTGTGGAGATTGAATTCAATGAACTCATCCGGCCCATTCTTTTCATGTGCACCAAGCACCACTACCCATGCGAGTTGTTCGTTGTTCAGTTGCGGAGCCAGAGAGAGAGAGAGAGAGAGAGCTCTAAAGGCTCATTCGAACGTACCTTCATTATCATTTGCACACGAATGGAAAGACGCGAGGAGTGAGTGTGGTAGTGGTAGTACAAAGTAGTACAGCAACAGCTAACTTTTCCTCCTCAAGAAGAACGCTCATAACTGTTGTCTATCCTTGAGGAAGAAAAACTGGAGAAAGTAATCCAGCTGTGAGAGCCATTCCTTTTGCTCCGCTTTCTCCTTTCTTCTTTCGCCCAACTTTTCCATCGATAGAATGGGTAATGTGCTGATTTGAAAGTTAAATGATTACCACAAATCTACCATCATATATCCTCCGACACGACACATCGCTCCTGCCTCCTTGTCGTTTTTCGCCATTATCTAAAACGGCAGTGGGGAAAGTTGTTAAGATGTTGAAAATACAAGGAGAGAGAGATAGTCCCAGCTCTCAAAAGTATACATGGTGGTAGTTTGATCATCAGATCACACGATTTTTTTGCCCTTTCCAAAATATTTTACAAGTAGGTGCGACTTTTTGCAAAAAAAAGAAGAAGAATAAGCGAATGAACCTGCACTATGACTCTTGCTACAATACATCTACTTTCTTGTTACATTAAGTGGAATATGGAGATTACTTTTTGTTCTCGTCGATTTATTAGCAGCCATTCCTCGACTTCTATTACCCTCCTTTTTCACAAAAGTTGAAGGGAAAATTTTCCGAGCTTGCAAATTACATACAAAAAACTGGCGTGTATCTGGGAAGCATTTATTATTCTGAAAAAATATAATAATAATATGCACATTATGCTGAGCTGCGCAGTGCCACCAGACATGATAAATTATGATCTCCCCCGACCCTTTTAATTTCAAAGCTTGTATCCGGACAGTAAATAAAATATCGAGTGTCTTCCCAAAGAAGATTTCAACAAGTACAAACATAAAGAGGATAACACGGTCAATAGAGCCCTTCTTGAAAAAGGAAAAAGAAACGAAACGCTGCTAGATTTTCCTGTGTACTTGTTTGGATACGCCAAATTACAATGCATTCAATTGGAACAAAGTGGCCATTGAATGCTAGAATTTTCGAAGTAACAAGAGACTATACTTTTCTCTATAGACATTCTGGAGAAGAAGACCAGCATAGCTAGCATCTTCTTCGAAGGAAATCCTTTGGAATGCTCTCCTCCCTTACACAACTGTTGTTGTTCTCCTTATTTCCCTTTTTACTCGCACAAGTCAGAAATAACATTTATAGTTCATTAAAGAAGTTGTTCTCCGATGTGTCACATGATGTTACGAGCCGTATACACACTTGCTACTTTTCCTCCTTTATTCATTTTCCGGCGCTGCTTTCTCTTTCAGAATTTCATTTTAAAGGAGAAAGTAGATCAGTGAAATGTCGTTAGCATTCTACTCCCATATACTTTAAACACAACACTATTCCCTTCACTTTCCTTGTGTGTGTATGTAAGTAATCTTTTCAGTTTTCCGGCAGTGTTTTCTCCACGAAAAACATATGCATTTACGTACATTATTATTATATGTGATACATAATACGTACCTAAATTTTGCTATAAATACCCAAAAGGATTCATATATATATATTAACCATCCAAAAAGGAATGTACGTACAGCTTTTGGTTGTGTGGAAAAGAAAATGAAATTTAAGCCCGGATGCTTTCTCCGTTGATGACGTTGTTAAGGAAGGGGTTGAATACAGGGAGGAATAAACACACACAAGAGTGGATCCCAGTGTAACTTTGAAATCGCCCTGGAATGGATGATGAAAGTAAGAGGCTCTGTGTGTGTGTGTGTGTGTGTGAGTTTGAAGCTCTATCGAAAGCCAGTTTACTTACATCCACACGAGCACACTAGTAGCCTCCAGCGAAACCTAATATATCCAACAATGCATGTAGAAAATTCAAATAAGCACTCTTACATAACACAAACCAAACACACACACAAGCCCACATAAGGTTCTATCCACATTATACTCACATCGTCATAGAGGAGGAGGCAATAGCAATAACGCTTATGTGAATTGTTGTGTTCTGTATTGAAATGAAATGCTTGAATCGTCTTCTTCACTTCACAACTGAGTTTTCATGATGATGATTTCCTGCTAGCAAACACTTCATTTTACTTTACTGGGCGCGAGTTTCTCTCTCAGCCAGTTCATCCTTCTCGGATATTGTAATGCAGTGAGCAGACATCTACAAAAACGGTCTCGTTCGCCTATGAAGATGTGTGTGTGTGATGTTGAACATCCTACAGAGATTTATATAAGAACTAAGAACAACATTTTCACTACTCGAATCCGCATCAGTGCGACTCATCTCTGTTTGCACATCTGTTCGTTATCCCCTTCCAGCGGGGTATCATTCACTGATACTTTCCTGGGTGATTTTCCACAATTCATTTTATTTAGATTCATGCACACACATACACACACACACACTCTCTCTCTTTTGCTCTCCCACAAGGGAAATATTTATTCCAAAATCATCAGTCCACTCGTGAGTTATGAAAGGGATATTTATTATTACATCACATCAAAGTATAAATACGTTTTCCTCCACAAGTTTCTTGGAATTAAATAAGGGCGGGGAATCAAAATGTTGACAGAATAAAATATACGAATCAAGAACGTGACTTGGCGGAGAAAGTTATTAGACCAAAAGTTGTAGACGATACAAAACGACTACTTTTTCTTCCAAGATCAATGCCTCTCTCTCTCTCTCTTGCGCCTTCCTTTTCTCCACCCACTGAACAAGCGATCGATCTCATTTTCTGAATCTACAAACCCGGAAATTAAATTTACTTACTTTTGTAAGTTTCAGAGGCACATCAGATTTTCAGTGTGACAGACGAGAACTGGAGAAGAGAGAGAGCGAGAAAGCAGGAGTAAAAGAAAGGAAGTAGCGGAGAGAAGAAAAGAGGGAATTGAACAAATATTATTACTCCAGAGTAAGCTCACTTTGAAATGCTGGCGCTGCTGGTACACTATAGCTACTAGCTATATAGAATATATGTCCAACATATGTACGCAATGGAATTTACAAGATGTCTACAATCCTCCATATATACTTCCTGTATATTACCGATCTTTATCATCATCATTCCTCTCCCTCTTCCTTCTTGCTTTAAACTTTTCCATCTTTTTCACTCTATTGTATCCGTGAGAGTGTATTCCGTAGGCAAAAAATTTATCATTCCTTCCGGTGGAACAAATAGATTGAGTAAAAACTAGAAAGCAAGCAAACACACTGAAGAAACTTTTCTTCAGTGTGCAAAGTCTCAAGCAACCAAATGAAGGAATGAGGAAGGAGGCAATAAACTCAACTTCCGTTTTCTCTCTTGATTTCACTTGCTTTCTCCTCCGATGATTTTTTTTCATCGAAAAAAGTAGAGAATTTTATAGGTATACCCACCCCTGTAGCCTTTGTGCACATGAAGCAGTAGTGATCTATCCCCTCCTCGGTTCTCCTGTTCATATACTCTATACGCACTATTTGAACATGCTCTCTCACAAAAGTGAGAAGGGGGCCAAGTTTTGATACGTTTTTGGAGACCGTGTACCCTTTGACGCACAGTATATAATTACAAAATCATCCATTGTGTACGCTCCGACAGGGAAAACGGTAGTAGTTTCACTATACTTTCTTCTTCCTGCAGCAGCTCAAACAAACGAAAGCACATTGGGAGCAAAGTATGCACTTAAAATGTGAATACAAAAAAGTGGAAAAAATGCAAACAATGTTGGTTCGTTGGAGATGAAGAAACGGTCTCCATCTCCATCCACCACCATCCAATGGAAGTAATCATTTTCCATTGGCATTCATTCATTGCTTCTAACATCTAACTAAGCTATTAAAAGGTTAGGGGAAAAAGTAGTATACAAAATAATATTGTTTCAGGATAGTTTTTTCGACGGAGCGAGAAAACAAGATGGAATAACGGTTCGCGAAAACCAATTAAGATGTTCCCAACAGCGAGTTTTCTCCGCAGTGTCGGCAGTTGAAACCAAAACTGCTGTCATAAAAGGTCTTACTGCTTTATTAGATAAGGCATAAAGCACGACATGGGGGTTAGTCTTAAAGAAAAAGAATAGTGAAGGAGAGAGAGAGAGAACAATTGAATTAGGGGTTGTGAGTGTGCTGGAGTAAGAAAGATGTTATTCACTGTTTCAACCTGCTCCCAAGTATTGCAGAGTTCCCTATGTTGTACATATGTGCTCCCCGAACTTTTGCACACATTTACTATATCTTGACGTATATGACAATAGGGAAGTATATGTAGTGGAAATTGAACTGTATGCGAACATTACGCGTGGAGATTATAAAATGATATTATGGTCTTTTTGTCTTGAGCTGCAACGAGAGTTTCCCTTATTTTTATACTCGTATGCAATATTTTCCCATTGTGATGTTCAAAATGACACAAGAAAACTGGGAAACTTCATCGTAATTTCTAAGTTTGTATCTTTGTTAGAGAAAGAGTTGTCCTTGTTGCAGTGAGTTTTTTTGTCAGCGTTGCACTGGATTGGATATTATATGTTATTTGGCTTTCCGTTCCCTTTGGAAGAGACTTTTTTGATGCAACGTTTAAATATGTTGACCATTGGCAAAATGCCTTTGTGGAATTTTTGACTCGTGGCCAAAACGGATGACCTCTTTATAGTGACGTGACATCAGTTTTGCTTACTCTAAGTGGTCTTATAAAAAAAACCCAAAAGCTTTCTGTGTGTACGTAAGAATATACATGTACATTTTGTTAAGTGTGAACTTCTTGAAAAATGGGTCATCTCACAAATCACCGATCATGTCGCCTTTCTGCACATTTATAGTGCACATTAAATCCAGTCAAGTAAAAACTTGTGAGATTCATTGCAGGTACATAACGCTAAACTACATAAAGCAGGCAGCATAAAAAATTTATTGTGGTCTGGTCTGTGTAAACCTTTTGACATCGAAATGTATTCTCACTCGTTGTTCCCAGCACATCTTTGAAATTGACCTGTCGATGCCTTATGTCTATTGCTCGTAGATTAGGTTCATTGGCGAAAATACAAAAGCTTATTCATTGGGTAATATGCTCACGCTCTGGTTTTTACTTTCAATCACCAAAACCTCATTAACTGTACCGCGCTTGTCTTGTCGTAATAAACTTGCGATGCCTTGACCATCAGCATAAAGGTGCTTGTGCTAGTCATGTTGACATTATGAATACATCCGCTTCAATGTATTGTATTATTCAGCTTTTTCTGCAAAACAGGATTTATTTTCTTGTTAGCATTTGAAAGACAAAAGGTACATTAATAAGCATTTTTTGCTCATAATAATGAGGAAAACCATGCATTGCTCTTTTGTCCTGGCGGATTTACAGTCAACCGCAAAGCAAATATTATCACAAAAACTTTAGCGTTTTTCCTTTTAGACAAGGGAAGCTTTTTGTGTTCTACGCAAATGCACACACAACTCATACATCCTCATCAGGTTGACAGGTCGTTGTTGTTAGTTTTCTGTATACAAACAGGTACAATCCAAAGGAGAATAAACAACAAGAAACGGAAAATGATTTGAAGTAATGTTAGCACTTTCCTTTTTAGAATAATGGCCAACTGTGAGTTGACTCTTTTTGCCTCTCGGCAACCTGCTACATGGGAAACCGTTGTTGTCTATTGAGTTAGATACTGGAGCTTTGTTGCTAAAACTCAGTTTGCTTCATCTGCTGGGCTCCTCTCTCTCTCTCGCTCTCTCTCTCTCTCTCTTTCTCCCATACTTTTGATGCAGAGAGCTCCAAACAACGAAACACGACAGCTTGACAAGTAACCTTTTCTCTGGGCGACTTTCGGGAGACGTGTGTTTGTATATGATGCTTGCACTTTGTGATTTATAAGGAAGAAAGTTATTATGTACACGTTTTATGTGGTTTTGACAGTGTCATATATAGAATTATGGTCAGCAGCGTGCGATGTTTGCTGCCAAAAGATTTACTTGACAAAGATGGAATGCTTATAGTACGCCCAAAATCGCAGAGTCGCGAAAGATGACAAAAGGGTAGAAAAACGTTATTGAGTACAGGAGAGAGAGAGCGAGAAAAATCCGTTACATAAAAAACCATACCACGTGTAAACAACAGAGAGAGCTAGAAAGTGAAAGTTGCAAAAGAGGTTATTTGTAAATGTGCTCATGCACCAATCAGTCCTCACAAATATTGTTTTCCTTGTTGGAAAACGCCCACGTGTTTACTCCTAATGTAAACGCGTGTACATTTCAATGTATTTGTCAAACAAGTTAAAACAATTAGCATTAGGACAGGACGACAGGCGCTGCTCTATGGGTTGGAACAAACTAGAGAGCCGTTATCGCACCGTCGTGTGACTGTGACTCCATGAAAATTTGATAAAAAAGAGAGGAAAACTCCATCCATCCACGGAAAGGATGAATGTACGCACTCGAAATCAATAAGTGTTTCGCAAGCTTTCTCAACAGACAAGATCTGATTTGTGATCTCTCGCGAGTACACGGGAAACTGTACGCCATATGTAATCAAGTACCTGGGAAAAACTGTGAAGCTCGCAAGCACGAGCCTATATCTGTGTGTCCGTGTTCTCGTTCGGAGTAGTCAGCAGCTCCCTGAAATCCAATGGATTTACGGAGATTCATGTCCTCATAAGATACAATTGGAGCCTATGTCACGACACATAAAATAGATACATATCTCGATAAGGATCAGAAAAGGGTACGTATACGCCATAAGCAAGCCAAGAAAATGGTGGTGGCTCATAGATGCGAGTTTCGCTGCAGCAGCTACACATTATAGAGGCACTCACTTATACTCGGCGGATCAAACGGTACACACGTGTTGTTGTGGATGGGAATAAATGTAGTCTAGCCACTAGATTTAATACTAACAGAATACATGATTTACTGCCTCGGAAAAAATGGGAAAGGAAACTGGAGCACCATAAAAACCGCACGTCGTCCAGCGTGCATGAATCTTTTAACATGGCTTGTTTCTCTTTTTTTATTCTTTTGCAACCTTTTTTTATCCTGCCGCCACTATCACTATCACCAACTTTATCCAGATACGAATGCGTTGCGTATATATAAGCTCACATCATCTCAGCTAAAAACCGGGCCATTTCTACATCAAAGAAATGTGCAAAATGCTTTACTTTTCCGTTTTTAACCCTCTTCTATGCAGAATCCTCCTCCAGCACCACTCTTGTCAAGAGTTTTTGTGTTCAAAGTCAGTTCTTGTTTTGTCTTCCGCGTCTTTGCTGTGTTATATTAACGTTATATACCTTTGCTTTTGCTTTATTTGTGGCCGTCAGAGTAGTCAGCTAAATAGTTCAGCATCGCAGCATCATATACGTTGTGAGAGGAGAAACTGGACTAGTTTTTGGAGGAAAGCGAAAAGCTTCTCTCCTCCAAAAACACAAGTATACCTTAATCTAGTTATGCTTTAATCTAGTTAAGTGCCTCATTCAAGTTGTTGGCAGCTGGGAGAGAAGAGGAAACGTACACACACACACACAATTCTTAATCTCCCATCTTTACTCGCGCAAAACTGAGGAGAGAAAAAGTAGTTAGCACTTCTTTGTAATAAAAGTCGCTTAAATTCCTTCAAATGCAAATAAATTTCGCAAAGTACGCAGACGGTGAAGGAGCTTGACATTTTGCTTGTACACAAATTTCGAGACAAAAGCAAGCTAAAATTCATTCATGGCTCATTCAATCTATTCTCTCTCTCTCTCTTCTCTTTCAGCCGAGTACCAGAGACTTCTCCAGCAGTACCCCATCAATCAGGAGCTGGTGAAAAGTGTGGGGAAAGGGTACTACCAAATTGTGAACGTGGCCCAGTACCATCACCACCAGTACTCGGGCCTCTCAACGAGGGAAGGCACAAGCAAAGGCCCTAGATCACAGCCACAAGGGATGCAAGCCACGCAACAACTTTCTCGGGTAAGGTATAGAATAGTAGAGAAATTATGTCAGTGTATGAGATTGGGAAATGGGTTGTGCTATATGAGACGGGAATGTGATGTCGTCGCATCAAGTTCTCCTTTCCTCCTCTCACCCTCTTAAACTCATAATGTCGGGATCGAAAGAGCAGCACACCGAAAAAAATCTGCCAAAATCTGTGAAAGTCATAAAACCCGTAAGTAAACGGAAAAAGCCTCATCTCGTCTTACAGACTGATTTTTTTCCACGAGAGGACAAAAGTAAAATGAAAGTTGAGAAAAACCGCATAAGTATAGACAAAATCAGCTTAGTGTCAGATTGCTAGCTCAAGCATAGCCGCTTTTCTCGAAAAAAAGGGAAGGGGAAAAAGTTGAAAGTATATCTATGGGGAGTGTGTTTGGTGTGGCGCGTCATATCGTTCCTTTTTCCAATCTCAACACAAGAAAACATTTATCTCGTATTGTCTGAAATGTATGACTATCCTCTGCCACCGCATCACATCGCATACATTTTACTTTTGATTGTCCAGATGCTTCATGTACATGTGAGACCCTGATCAAAGGGGAGAAAGTATATATATACTTATGTATGGGGGGAGCGGAAAGGAAATGGGAAGGTATCCTTTTGAAGATATATTAAAAGCGGAAGGTACGCTACTTTTCTGTTCGAGCGAAACAATCTTTGTAACCTGAGAACGACCTCGCCTCTGCTAACAGCCAAAGCAGATTATGCTCTGTACTGGGAAAGCTTGATATATATAAAGTTTAGTTTATATACACCTACAATATAAATAGTGTATCTGGGAGTATTTTTTTTGTTAAATGTCTGCAGCACTTCCATCCTCCCACATATGCTATAATACTAATAAAATGTTGATATGTCTGCTTGTGTCGACTTCCTCACTCCTGGTCCTGACGCGGTCTCCAGAAAGCAGTTATCAAGATAATGTCTTAAGCATACGATTTTACAACCTCACACATGTACACACACACTCACAAGTTAGTCTCCAAAAAGGTACAAGACATATATTACGTACAAATGCTTAGGCACGTGTTTTTTGACCGTTAAGTTAAAGTACGGGACAATGTAAGTTTAGGTATAGTGACGCATACACGAAGGTATTATAATATGTGAACACCACTCCGTTCTCCATTCTTCCGTTGACTATACTACTTAAGTGGAATCAGTGTTCCTTCATTTCGCTTGTTAGCACGCAGATGAAGCAGGATGGTGATGGTGCGGCGCGAGCTTCTCATGTGAAAACGCTGGAAGCACACAGGAACAATTTTTTTAAAAAAAAGAGAGAAGAAGTCAGGTTGGCTGAATGAGAATGAGTCTATATATATGGTGGTAAGGTATGCATGGCTCGTTGGACGGATATCTTGCTCTCTGAATATATATCTTAGCTTAATGTGTCCGCCGCGTGTCTTGAGCACGTTCCCTATTATGGGCTACCTGCTTTGTTGCGCAATGAGTTCATCATTCTTGATTAATGTTGCATAACGCTTATGAACTGGTGTGCTGTCGAGATAATTCTTCACTTCCCATTTGCACTTTACTCATGTTGTTGTGAGTGTCCCATTTGGGTAATAATGGACTTTCCCAGGGAACAAGTTGTCACAAGACGTAATAACCAAAAGATTCTACGTTATTTTAAATTCCGCTCGGCAGTTGCTTCCTGGCCATATGCAACCGGGGAATTATTGCAATATTCACGGAAACTATATATCATGTATGCAGTGTTGCAGGATGCAGCAAGTTTTCAATCAACTGGAGATCTATGTTCTGGAGAGTAAACACACGTGTGTGTGTGACTATACTTTTTTCATACGTGATTAGAGGAAAGTGTCATAGTCTCTCTCACGGGGTTCCGAATAGCTATAACCGGAATGAAGTAAGAATATTTTACTTTACACTATTTGGATGGGAACAAATGTGCTGGAGGGAACATGGAAAATTGACTTGGTAGTCAAAGATGTGGAAATACACATCTGTGTTGGTTAGAGACACCTTTGTTTTCCAAAGGTGATCAAGTTTCCCGTAAACACCCTGTCTTCCTGTCTCCACTCATCCAGAGGGTTATTTTCTAATGCGTCTTTTCAGAGAGGCATAGATACCGTGGAGTATATAAAAATGCACATATTTCAACGGCTAACTGGAGCAGAAAATATTTTTTTTCGCAGGCTTGTGAGCTGGTGATGCATGACACGGGAGAGAGAGAGAAAGAAAGAAGAAAGCCAAAATGAATCTATCTATGTGCCTGTAAGTATCACTGTGAATCCGCAGGCAGCCGTAATACGAACGATATGGTTATGGCATCAGTTACGAAGAGAAAGTGGAACGGTAAAAGCAGCCTATATGGTGCTGCTGTGCTGGTGTACCGCAATGTTAGAATACCATAGCGCATATTTGCTAGATATCTATGCCATTTGATGTGGACGATGATGATGATGATTCCTTTACTGGAAGAAAAGGGGAAAATATAGCTCTTTTCAAGAACATGAGGTTCGAACAAAAAAAAATAAACCAGAGTTCTGAGTAGATGCATTAAAAGGAAAGTTACAAAGGGAAAGGCGTCAGTGGATGGTTGGCTAATGTAGGGAAAACAGATAGAGCTCCACTGAAGTCACTCACTCGTCGTCGTCCTCCTATACTTTTCAACCGATACATAAAAGTTTTTTGGTTTTCTCTCTCATCCAACAACCCGAACACACATTTCCACACACAGAGCAATTTTTATGTGCACATTTACTTCGCATATATTACAATGCTATGCACACCTAAAAGAGAGAAAGGGAGAAAAAGGCACCTTCCAACCAACCAAACTCATTGCCAATGTTGAGTCTTAAGGAAGCGTAGAGATATCTATCTTTGGTAGAAAAAAGTCGTCCTCGTTGTGACCATGTCCGTCGTGGTAATAGTTTGCATATGTAAGCAAAATGATGATGATGGTTTTCGTCTATAATAAAGGGTTTCTCTCATTCCAGCAGTTACTTTTTACAAACTTGCTTCCAGAAAGATAACGGGGGAAACTCTAGTAGCTTTTGGTGTGGAAAAAAAGTGAGCGTAACGTGGCTGTAAATACTTGAAAAAAGTGCTCACTTCAGTCATTTCTCCTTCATATCATGTCCTATAAGAGGGCAGTATTTTATACCTTTGTAATATAGTGGGACTGGGATGAGGGCAGATGTTATGAGAATAGTCGTAGTATATGTACACTGACAAAATGTCAGAAGTCAGAGGAGTAGAAGAAGAGCTACTTCTCCACACGTAAATTGACATTTCACGCGGACTCAATCCACCCATCCGTGGATTGGATGGCATGACATACTTTAGAGCCACCATATATTACACCGAGGATTGCTTTCCCCCTTTTTCCTGGAGCCAGTGTGCCTTGTGCCTCTCCTACCCAAGCATTATATATATATGCAAAGAACACGTCTTTGAACTTTTTCAATTTAATTCGCTAAGAGTGAAAACTGGAAATGACACATGGAGTTTTGGAGCACACCGACCGACTTGTTCTTGTGTGGATGATGTCTCTCTCTCTCTCCAAGTGGTGCATATTCTCCATGTGAGAAACTCGTTTTCGGCTTTCTCCTCGCTTGACATGAACAGGTTTTTATTTTTAACAGTTCATATTAAGAATGATGTCAAGTCATCCTCCATCATCTTCATTCTCCATCCCTGTCGATATTTTCTGGAATGAATTTTAACAACTTTCTCATTTAAAATATAAAAAATCCGCTATCATTAAGAAACGCCATGTGAAGTGTCAGCAGAACTTCACAGACACGTATGGATGCAGATGCATATTTCTTTTATGCAACCGAAAGGATTTTTTCCACTTGGCAGTCATAGTCATAATCAATGACTACGACAGCACTACTACTCCCGTCATGAAAATTGTAATGATAATGTTGTTTTCAGTTGAGTAGTAATACGTGGTGTATATAGTCCCTGCATAGGACAAAAAGTATAAAGCCAACAACACACATTTTTTTGTCTATACCTCCAGAGTAAAGTTACAAATAAATAATAAGGTGTTCCGAAAATAGCGCACAGCAGGGATACATCTCAGGATTTCAATGAAGGGATATATTTTTTGAATGAGTACAACGAATTATCATTGTGGGGCTTCCATTTTCGAGGTATCCGAATGTCTCTGAGGAGGAGCTGGGTGAATGCACACAATAAATACTTGAAAAATTTGGATTGAAGCATGAAATTTCTTTTCGGGTGGGAGCATCCTGGAAAAATATCAAGTGCACATGAGCTAAAAATCCTTGCAACCATGCAGCAGCATCTCGAGAGAGACAGAGAGTAAAGTTGGTTTCCTGTTATTGAAGCATAAAGCTAACGACTCCCATGTTTTATGTATGGATGAATGTAACCTTCTGATCAAAGAATGGAAAACACATCAGCTCAGGTCATACTAGTTACGATGGACGAGCTAAAAAGATAGATAAAAGTGTGGGAGCAAGTTTTTTCCTCTCTCTCTCTCTCTACACATGATAACACATACTACGAGGCTCATCTTTTCTGAAAATAATTCGCGTATCTACAATAACACCATTTTGTCTTCCTTTTATTCCAGTAGACGAGACCTGCCAGAAATCATGGAATGTAACGTATTCACATATATCACACAAGTATTCCTTTGACCTATCTTCCACAGAGAGAGAGAGAGAGAGAGAGAGAGAGAGAGAGAGAGAGAGAGAGAGAGAGAGAAGATATGAATCCATAGATTTTTGTCTATTTCTTTCCAATTCAGGAAAAAAGTACTCATTGGAAGAGTAACCATATACATACTTGAAGCACATATAGAGCTGCCAATAGAATTCATACGAGAGCAATGTAAGCAGAAAAATCCGAGAAAAATATCAATCTTTCATCTCCATCTTTCTTATTTTTTTTCTCTTCTTGTGGATTCTTCGAACCGCACTCCCATAATCTAAAGCCAAAGCCATGAAAATAGAAAGGAAGATTGATTTCCACATCTTCTCCAACTCCATAGCCCATGTGTATACATAAATACATGCATTATCTCAAACACAAATATATAGAGAGAGGGAAAAAAGTGAAGCAACATTCACTAAAATATCATAAAAAGCTTTTTTGGATCATACCGCGAGAGATTCTTTTCGCTCAACAAATGTACATAAAGAAAGCTATAAATATGCAATCGTATTATTTATGTAGTTCTCCAGTCATATGCATGAATCCGTTGTGGAACATAAAGCATACTTTTTATTTGATGACTTATACGATAATGCTGGGGAAAATGGCTTGCTAAATAAATAGAATAAATCCTTTCTACATGAAGATTCACTCTTGTACACTTACCTTATCGCTGAGAGAGAGGCAGAGTCAAGTCTAGTAAGCCTATCTCATTTATATATTTCTCAGGGTAATAATATTAAATGGCATAAGGGAAATGAAAATAATGCGAGGAATGCAAATGCATACTCATACCATGTGTCCCACACAAAAGTTACACCATTATCCTTCACATAGGTTGACCTACAAAAATAACTTCTTTTGGAGAAAAAAATTTTGTGCATTCGAATTTATTTTAGTTTCGATAGGGTAGAAGAGACTTCAGATTGAGAGAGTGTCTTACAATGCCCCCCTTCCTGTTTTCCTCGCGAGTGAGACGCACACACGTTATGACGCTTCCTTCCTTGTCATCCAAACTGTCACGTTCCATTCCACACTTTTTTGTGACAAATCCATTTTTTACTCATGAATTTCTCTTTAGAGAAAAATTGTTCTTTGATATTCACTTCTTCTTGGCTTACGAAAACCATGCATAACATCACAACACGAATAAAAAAATGCAGGCTTGAGCAAACTTGCTTTCTGAATCTCCGGCGAAAATTAAGTAAGTATACATAAAATACATATTTATACTTATGCAAAGGTATTCTTATATGAACACTGTAATATCCCCACAATGTTTTGCACCTTCTGGGGACTGAAGAAAAAGAGTTTTTTTGTATCGTGTGGGTGGCCCTTTTATTCATAAGTTTAGCATGCATCAGAAAATTTGTTGAACTTTATGCAAAAAGTGAGAGAATGAGATAAAATTATGGATTTTGTTTCTCTTACTCGTGAGAGAGAGAGGCAGGGGGAAGCAATTGTAAGTAGTCGTGAGTTGGCATTTCATTATCTAAAAAAGTAGCAGTTTCATGTATATTTTCCTTGGTCGTCCTCAGATGAATTTTTCGTTGGGGAAGAGACCGAGTGTGGAGAGTTGGGCGTGTGGAAAGGAACTTATATAAATACAAGTTTGAAATCTGACTGTGGAGCAGTGTGCATGTTTAAACGTGAAAGTGGCTCCCGAAGTAAAGTTAAATTACACCGTAGTTTGCTTAATAATATTACATATCTGGTGAAACTCGTGCGGTCTATCTTAACGTACAAAAGTGAATGTATTAAAGTGTCCTATAATGTGCACATGCATATGTACTGCTGCACACACATTCAAATATAAAATGTATAAAAAACGTGGTCGTAAAAAAGTACAAGATGCAATTCATACTACACGTATTCTGAGAAAAAAGGATTCCTTAAAATGTTCTTATTATGGCGAGAGTGCTGCTGCCGCTGTGATGATGTGTTCTTCTTTCTCCGGTGTCACTTTATCAAAAGACATGTCTGAAGTTGGGAATAAACGCCAGTGGATAGTAATGGAAAATAAAAAAAGAGAGAAAGAAAGAACCTGGCTCTATATGCTTCCTTTTGATATGAAATTACAATTAAACAAAGACACATGCACACACGGATCTTGTGTTACATGTAAAAGCCTCAGCCCTCAGCTCATTCCGGCGAGAGCTGGTGAGGAGAGTAGAAGAAAGTATGAGAATAGTATACGCTTTGTATATTAAACACACACACATTATACTATTTTACTTGCTCACTTTCTCCACTCTCTCCCTCTCCCAGTCTCTCTTGTCGCTTTACTTGAGTTTGGTTAATGTCTTGTAGTTTTTCTTTCCCCTTTACGAATTCCTGTGAGATGTGATGGATTGTAAAAATGTACGAGATAAAATGAACGCCTCATGAATTCTAAACTGGGATTAGACAACCTCTGGGGTTTCTTGATCTCCAGCTATGACATTTTAGAGTTTCCCTTCGCTGCTGAGAGGAGTCGAGAGAGAGGAGCATGTCTTTGGAGAAAATTGTCGTTGCATGAAATGAAAACGGTTTAAGGAGCAAATCATCTATCCACTGTTAACTTTTGAGGTTTATTTTTACTTTATGCAGACAACAGAGTTCCGAGTTGGATTTCCAAATAAATGGGAGAAAGTATTATAGTGGAATTTCATTTATGGGGGAATTTGGACTTTTTTTATGATTTCGGAAATATATACAACATGTTGGTCTGAGGTCATGAAGCAACTAAACTGTTAAATGTATATATGTTTTATTATGCTTTGTGAAACTCCTGCCCCTGTCCCGGATGCCTGAAATAGAAATTTAATGCGAACTCAAAGGCGGATGTGTACTATGTTTCGTCATCTCATTTATTACACGAGAGAGTATAAGCTTACCGAGTATCAGTTGGAATCAAAAAAAGGTTTCAACCCTCTCCCCTTGCCAGTTTTCTACTTACATACATTAACCGTTCACCAAAGTAAACAGGGAAAAAGTGTTCACCGGATACAGAAATCCGGATTTTGGATTATGGTTCCCAAATGTGCGAAACAATATTTACGCAGTTTAGATCCATGGACAAGAAAGATGCTTGAAGGAAGTAAGCTTCGCGCTGATAGAAAACAACTCTGCTTCGTTGTTTCGTTTTTTTCGCTAAGGGCCATTTGGAGTTAAGAGTAATACGAAGAATGTAACAATGTTAATTAGTTGTGCCGTTAATTTTGTTCACAGACCGGAAAGCACTTTCATCGGACTTCCTTCATAATACAAGCATTCAACCATAAATTTCGATTGATCCTGGAATTGAATCCGACGCTGATTGCGCCCAATGTGCTCCAGAAGCATATATTCAGTGGGAATGCGGAGCAACGGGAGAGGAACGAGCTGGAAATGTGCTACTACCACGGAAATGTTGAGGGGCTGGAATGGTCGGCTGCTGCGGTCAGGACGTGCAATGGTCTTTCTGGTATCATTCACATGGGGAATGAAACTTTCATTATTCATCCATTCTACGGAGGTGACATGACGGTAAGCCAGCATAGTCTCTCACTCATATCATCATCCATCAATACTCACTTATATAGCTTCTTTGCAATGAGCGTCTTCTGCATTTGAAGGCATGATAAGTATGATGTCGCATGTTGTTCTGATAAAAATAACTTACGAAGTGTCGTTTCTGCGTCAATGATTTTCTTCTCAGCTGCCAATGCTTTGCTAGTTTAACGACATATGACGTTAGTTTGATTTTGATTTATTAGATATAAATAATCGGAGATGTGTAGTTGATAGTTTGAATTAAGAAATACTGATGATGTGCTGGTATGACATTATTATCCTTCACACAAACGAATAACGAACTACTTTCAAGGAACCACACATCTTTCTGAAAACAGAGCTGCTTTGCTTTATAAATTGTTCAAAAAGCGAATAATAATTGTTCGACAACAACCTTACGAGTTCTTCCAGAGCACATAATAGGAATCCTGTCGAATCAAAGTTGGAAGAGGGTTTTGTGCTAGTTGAGTTGGTGAAAGTAAGATGGACAGAAAAAGTGTTTCATAATAAACCTGGTCTGGTCCCTGTGTTCGCTGATGGATATGTTACACAATGTTCTTGTGTATTTCTGGTTTACTTAAAATTACTGGGAATTAGCAGCTCACTACTACTTCGTACATACTTTTTGCAGCTTCAACAAGTTTTTGGTACTCTCTCTCCCTTAACAAAGACTTCTGATGGAATCAGAGAAGTGTTTAAAGTGTGTTCCAGTTGGGAGTATAGGCTGCACGAGCACACGCTGCGTACACGAAGTTTAACTCGCGTGAGACGACGATGGCTCTTCTCACTCAACAAAAACTTTGCTCATTTCATTAAGATACATAGTAATTCGTAAAATAATAAATTTACATTCAAACCAGTGAGAGTATCTCATCAAAAGTTAGAGCAGTGTAGTATAGTGCAGAGAGAAAGCGAAGTTGAAGTGAGCATGCCGACAACTAGTCTCCTCCACACCCTTCTCCCTTGTTTACTTTGTTCGTTTAAAGCGTGGTAGGATTTTGGGGTAAACTTTTTTTTGTAAAGGAGGGATGCACTTACAATATAAGCTTGGGAGGAATATGGATATACGACGTAGGAATTTCCAAGATGGAAGTTATTAAAATCAAACATGGAGGGGGAGCATTTGTTTTGTGTCGCCGCTTGCTAGTTTCGTGTTCGCTTTTTACTCTTATCTTGTGTGTGCAAGAGTTAAATGGGAGAGTATATATAGCGTTCTACTTATGCCCGTTATTTCACCACACAAGGGCAGAGGAGCACTTTCATCCTTTCTCCAAAGAATAACTTTCACTTACCATCATTATCACAGATAGTTATTTGTACTGCAAGCATCTGCTCAATTTTATCCATATTCCTCCACCAGGACCGCGTTATTGCTGAATCTCATTCAAGGTGGAAATTTTCTCGTCGCTAATAATAAAGGAGGGGAGAGCGTGGTCATGTAATGTAGTTTCATGTTAATGAAGCATCTACCACATTCGCACACTGTACGAGAACCAAAATATCGTCTGGAAAATTGCACCACCAGCAGCAGCACAAATCATACATTATATGCTAATGAAAATGGCGTTTCTCTGAGAGAGCAGGCTAGATGTGAAAGTGTGTGTATGGCATAAGCACACGGCTGCGGAATCACAGAAGCATCATGTGCAATTAATGGCTTCCCGCAGCAGTCGTATACGAGTTTATTATGATTCCAAACTTCTCTCACAAGTATTATGATTTTTTTACACCTGGAGCAGAGAACAGCGATGAGCATATTGAAAACATAACGATGAGTATCATGTGTGTGTGTGTGTGTGTGTGTGTTCGAAATTGACAGAGTGAGAGGAAAACTGTTTACATTTGATGCTCTTCGCGTATGCTGCGTCATGAAATGATTAAGGCTCTACTAGAATTTAATTGGTTTTACCTAATTAATTAAACCAGATGTTACCAGATTCAAGTATGTTTTGGGATTTAATAAGTTTGTTGCTGATGTGCTTTTTATATATTTTTTATTTGCGTACGACGTGGGTTTATTTCATTTTGGATGGTCAGTTGGACGGTATTCACACACACACACATGCACACATCTGTGAACTTTCAGTTACGTGACGTGATTACTTGCAGCATCAATCAGTTCTACACTTGTTCAGTTCGTGTTTTGAACAAACTAGCCCCGTTGTATACGTATATTGCATTGAATTTAGCTTTTTAAAGCGATGGAGATAATATGCCATCCACAATGTTTGCCAATTTCCTATCGACACGAGAACACCAATCCTCTTTTCTTTTGATCTGGCTTTTCACACGAGCATACCTAATCGCATTTCATTAGAAGTTCCAAAAGCTCTGTAACATTGTCTTACACACTTCACAAGTATGTCAGAGCTGTGGTTTTATTTCACCAAACAACTCCGTGATGGTCTCTTGCATACTCTTTGGTCCAACTTTGACAATGTAGCCATTTTGGAGAGCATCACGTTCCCCGAGGTTATCTATAGCGTGCAGTCACCTTTTCGCTGAATTAGAATTGTGTGCTTTTGGTCTTTGTAGTGAGGGTTAATGAGAATCTCTCTGTAGCTGTTGTGGTCTAATTCTTACTGACTATCCTCTACTGATTTTATACAAATTCAGCAAGATATTTATATACATTAAAAGAGCTGAATTCCAGGACAAATACTGCGATCAAAGAGCAAATTGACTACTAAAATCCCGTGTCAGTTTCATTTCAAAGGCACACATAACAAAACACAGGTTGTAGATTGTAACGAGAAAGATGAGAAGAGAATGTGTAAGTTCCTGGAAACACTTTATGATTATGGCTTGAAGGAAAATCGGAGAGTTATTATGTTGCTGGTTTTTGGTCGGTTTAAACTCCAACAGCTTTTGTGCCAATTTCAACAATTAATTTTAAAACGTGGAGGTTGGCGTGTATAATTTTGTTCGGTACGGGCAGGCACGTACGGAATGTGGATGCCAAAATGTGCGCTTATTTGCAACTGTGGTATTAAATTTCCACGTAGGTCAGTTCATTGTGTTATTGCATGTTTATTTCATCGAGTCTATCAATGAAGTTCATCACAGCTTCAAATTTCGTAATTATGAGTTTAATGTAGCAGATCTGTTACACAACAAATATTGTATTTCAAGTGGGCTGGCTGTTTATGCTGTGCAAGTTTAATGTTTAGTTTATTTCTATTGCTTGCTGTTGTTGCTAATTTATTCGTGTTAAAAGGGTCACGCTGGCAGTTCAAAATGTCCCAATTAATATTATCCATTATCCCACTCCTCGTGTCAATTTGAAGCACTTTATTTTTAAAGCAAAACTATGTTTTACCCGAGTATTATTTGACAGCTGGGAAATTTAGTATATACTATGTTCAAGTTACTCCATCATTAATATATATGGTTGCACTTTATATTTTATTCAAACAGACTAATCATCCGCATGTATTCTACGAGGCGAAATCTGTTGGGAGGCAGACATGCGGTAACAAACGAGCCTTTGAATGGACTTTCCCTTCCGGAGTGAGTGGAATTAGTGATTATGTCGCAAGACGGAATGAAGACAAAACTCCACTATATTTCATTGAGCTGGCCGTCCTTCTCGATAGAGCCATGGTGAGTTCTCTAGCTTTTCTCTCTCTCTCTCTCTCCACGCGTTCCCTTTTCACCATTTCCCCCGCAGGAAGATTTTGTTCATGTAGCAATTAATTTATTATACTCTCTGTATAACAAACATCGTTCAACTTGAAGGATTGTCCTGCAAACTCAAAACAAGTCGGGAATATATATTTTGTACTTTTGGAACGGAGTCAGAGAGGACTTTGCGTAGAAACACTAGAAACTTAAAAAGAGAAAGAGAATGTCGCGTCCTCCTCAAATATTTTCCAACTGGTCATTTCTTATAAATGTACATGTATTAATCATTCAAATGAATGCGAAGGAGGCCAGAGCAATCTTCCGCCTCCTTCTCTCCGTCTCCGAATGATTTATTTACCTTGCTTTTAGCCACTGGGCTATCTGCCCTCGCCTGGCAAACAGTGGCAGTAACACGACAGTGCACCAATGCAGTGTGGTGGTGGTGGTCCATATTCCAAAAGTCCAAATAAAGCAAAAGAACTGTGCTCCGAGAGTACTCTCCTCTTATTTACTTGTGCAAGTAATCTCCGTGTCCAATACTTACTGTTAGAGGGAGAGGAGAGAAGTAGTTGAAAGAGGAATGAAATGAAGGCCATTAGCGAAAACATGCAAATATTTATTTGTTCTCTCATTTATATCTTATGTCCATGCATAATGTGTACTCAAGAGCTTTCTCCGAGAACACGAGACGAGAGAAGGAGATATACTCGAGCACAGAGATAACTCACTTTGCTTGAAGGAGCTCTCCCTCTCCGAAAACCATGATGTTTTCTAACTATTTCACAAGAAAATGTAACACAAACATCCTATTATTCTTGGGTATCTATTGACTGGGTTGGCTGGGAGCAGCGAAGAAAAGCAAAACGTTTCTGTCCGACTGACTCCCAAAGGCCCTTTTCTCCAAGATACTGTTCTTGCATAAAACATGTGATTCTCCTTTGCCCATTGTTGTGTGCATATTGTATCTAAACATATACTTTCCTCTTTCTTTCTTTCTGTCTATCTGTCTGGTTGTCTCTCCTCGACTATCTTGGGTTGTCGTATGCCCTTGCGCTTGGACAGTTCGACAAACGGAATAGCTCAACGAGACTTCAAGTGATTCATGACGCTCTACAAATAGTTAATATTGCCGATTTGGTAAGTCACACCTCTTTTTTTCCTCCAGTTATGCTTTCTTCTCGCCTGAGAAAAAAATATATAAAAAACATGCTGCCACATAAATGATTAACTATTAGACAAGTGCCATTTTGTATCAGTTAGAAGAGAGGGACGAGGAAAAAACATGAAAATATTCTGACACTGTTTCACTCTTTTTATTGCTTCAATGTATCATCGCTATATATGAGGAGCGGAAAACTCATTCCTCTTTTCTTTCTATTTTCTTCTTCTTCTCACTCCTCAAAAACTGCAGTACTTTCGTAAGCTGAGCACAGCCATTTCAGTCGTCTATGTGGAGACATGGCATCAGAGCAACTATCTAAATGTGGGCAACCGTGATGACTTACGACAGACACTAGTTCAACTCACAGACCACTATGGTAAGTACAACTGTGCGTAATAAAAATAATAATCATCATAATCTCCTCCATGATGATGATGACGATGATGATGATGGTAGTGGTGGTGGCGGCGGCAATCGTGATCGTTTTCATCCACTCACTTTGTCACGGAACTCGACTCTTTTGTGGCCATCTCCTCTCTCTCCCTCTTACTCCCTTCTCCCCATAAATTCTTTATCCTCAGTTGAGTGTATGTGTACATTGTGGTGTAAGTAGTCACGCAAAAAAAAACTGGTGAAGGAGTTAAGTATTCTTCTGCCTCTCAAGCACTTTCTATTTTTCTTCCTTTTCTCATTCCCCCCGCGCTGCACACACACACACACCCAACTCTGAGAAAATGTCGCGTCACCTAATCCACATCTTATGTCGCTTTCTCCTTCTCCCTCTCCCAAAAAGAAATTTCTCATAAAGGGAAAGAGTGGAAATTAAGCGTATAATAATGCCCATACATTACTTTACTTCCATTATGTACACTTGCTTGACTTTCCACAAAAAAATCATATTACACACTTTTGCGATTGTATTTCAAGAAAAAATATATATCTCTGAATGTTTCTTCAAGGAGAAAAAAAGAATGGAATATTATATAACTCGTGTTTAGACGGGTGTGATACCAACAATAGATATACACTTGCCGCTGTGTCGTATATATCTTCTCGCATGGAAATCCAAAGACAACTCCTTTTTTATATATGAAATTGGAATTTGTGAACTAGCTTGCTTTAGGGTCATATAAGTAGCATTGTTCTATTCCTTTTTTTCTCTATATTTATATATTCCAGCACACAAGAGATTATTTACGGTGAATCGAGATTCAACAATGCTGATCACCGGCTACAATTTCTCTGAATCCGGAATGGGTGTTCCCAATACCGTTTGCACGCCGAAAGCGATGGGCGTTGTTACTGATGTGGACATTTATCAACCGCATATCACAGGAGTGGCGCTAGCTCACATGATTGGACACAACTTGAACATGGGCCATGACGAGGATTGTAAGCACTCTATATATGTATAGCCTCGAAAGGCAACTATATATCCTAATGCAATTTTCCCTACTAATTATAGTACAAATTTAGTTCTACCAGATGAAGTAGGATTAATGAGAATAAAGTCATACGGTAGTGGATGTGTTGTCATTATAAACAAAGTTTTTGTCTTGATTACAATCTGCTAACTCTGTTTACACTTGCACTTTTCTGAAACTCAGACACACTCTTTTATTTGTACATGCATCTATATCTGCCCTGGTGCTGAGCACTGAGCAATTTCGGTATGGATAATAAGTGGGAGTCGTTGAGGAAGGAAATTGATTTCATTTTCTATTTTCTATAGGGGATAACTGCCACTGTCCTAATTGGTATGGATGCATTATGAGTGAAAGTATCGTTGGGAAGGATGGGATTCAGCCGTACCGATTTTCAGACTGCTCTCGCTCCGCGTACTTCTCCTCCATCAACCAAGGCCATGCAATGTGTTTACAGAATAAACCGAATTCGGTGAAGGTTAGCACAGATTTTCTTGCCAAAAAATCCCGAGAGATTTTCACTGTGAAATACCATAATTTAGAGATTTTATTGCTTCCATTCCACCATGTGTCAGCATTTCGGAGAAAGATTTTCTCCTCCTTTTATATACAAATCGAATCAACGAGAGCCTTGTTGTTTTGTTGAGAGAGAGGAGAGAGGACTTCATGGAAAACGTGTTCCTGGAAAGGGAGTATATATATGTCCATTTGTTTAGAGAGAGTTGTTTTATATATTTTTTGTGCTGACGGGTGGAACGGGATGCGACCATGGAATAATAACAACTATATACATATATAGGCTCAACGTTTTAGGGATAAATCAAAACCAACATGTTAATCCTCATTAAGAGCAGCATATTTTGGCTTTAATCCTCTAAACAGCCAACTCATGAAACCTGTGGAAATGGAATAGTTGATCAGGGGGAGGAATGCGACTGCGGTTCCATGCAGGAGTGTACCAAGGACCCATGCTGTGAACCGCGGACATGTCGACTAAAAACCTCTTCTGAATGCTCAATGGGCCAGCCTTGTTGTGAAGATTGCAAGGTACTTTTCACTTTTCTCCCTCAGATAGGATTCCATGTTTTCAGCTTTATTTTCCTTTTCTACATGCTTGCGGATTTGCATTTACATATGTTTTAATTCCTCACCCTATGCACCGCGAGCTAGACACAGAAATCTAGTTTTTGTAAATACAAAAAAATGTGTGTGGTTAGCATTTCAAATTCATGTGTGATGTGATGATGGGGCTGACTGTTTGCCGAAAATATATCTTTTTGCTCCAAAATTCATATAAATTGAAATAAAATACATGCCTATAATGCTCCGACAAATATATACATCACAGTTTCCCGTTGAAGTACATTCTTCAACTTCCATTAGTGTGCCCCGTGTGCACACGCTCTCACAGTTTCAATTATGCAGTAAGATGCTAGTTTTGTATGAAAAGGTTTCTACTTCAAAATAACTTGAATATTTAATTTTCACAAATTGTGATCCCTCTTTTCCCTCTGCAGTTCAAAGGAACTGGAGCCGTCTGCAGACCAAAAGCAAGTGAGTGTGATATTGAAGAGTATTGCACTGGACAGACGGGGGAATGTCCTTTGAATACGTACAAGAAAAATGGGGCCCCGTGTGCAAATAATCAGGGATACTGTTTCAATGGAGCTTGCCCAACGTTGGACTCCCAGTGTCAAAGCATCTGGGACTACGGAGGTAAAGAATAAGCCTGTGATGCTGTATAAGCTTTGATTTCCCTTTTGTGCCACTCTCTCGATTTCCTTCCTTCTTCGTCCTCATGCATGTATTTTTTTTCGTTGAAGAAAGGAAACTCGAGAGAGTGAGTGACCAGCTGCCTGTTTTTCAATCGTTGTAGAAGAGGATAACGTGAGCTCTGCAGATTATTGTTGAGTTTGAGTGTAAGGAACTGGCACGGCAGGAGATTGCTGGAAGTATATATAAGAAGATAGAGATGAATGCCTAAGCTGGACTTGTTCAAAGGCATAAAGTTGGGAATTGATGAAAGTCGATTATTCAACAGCTTGTTTAAAACGTCTTTTTCGCTCATGGTCCATTTCCTTTTTTCTTGTAATATATATCCACAGCCAAGAAAGCGGATGACTCTTGTTACCAGCAGTTCAACGTGTGGGGTCATCACACTGGTCACTGTGGTCGTGACCAAAACGGGGATTTCCGGAAGTGCTCCACTGCAAATGTGATGTGTGGCAGTTTGCACTGTAAAGACGGTAGAGGAAGTCCGATCATGCAGAACAAATACACCAGCACGACATTCTCCAAAACGACCATCACGATCAACGGGATCGAGCATGAGTGCAAGAATCTGAACAGTCCGAAGGGAGACGCGTCCGCGGATCTCGAGTTGGTGCGAAATGGAACTCGTTGCGGAGATGGAATGGTAATGTACACACACCAGAATAAATAACTAAGAAAAAACCACAAAATTTTAGGATGGAACACAAAATTCCTTTTAAATTCCCATGTGTGCTCGTCATGAATGAGCATCATGTTGATGGTGATGACGATGGAAGTGATGAGAACGATACTAATGATTATCCAAAATCGTTTTGAAGTTAGTTCACTGCTCCCTTTCTCACCCTCGTTCTCTAACAACTCGTTAATTTCCTTTTCCTTGTGTTCACTCTTTGTATAGATTTGCATGAACCAAACGTGCGTCAAGCTGGCACCTTTCCTCGATAATTCTCGCTGTCCTTCCAACCACGTGGGTCTGGAGTGCTCCGGTCACGGTGACTGCTCCAATGTAAATGTTTGCCACTGCCAAAGAGGCTGGGAAAGTTCCGATTGTTCGCAGCAAGCTCCAGAGCCAATCACCACACCGAGGCCTCTCACAGCACCTCCTTCACCGTCAAATCATTCATCCTCTGCTTCAGCTAATGACGCCAAGGTAAAGACAATCAAGAAGGGATCGCCGGAGGACAGCTCCAACACCATCGTACTCGTCTTTGGCATGGTCTCCGTCGTCGGTGGAGTTTTCATACTTTTTGCTGGCATTGCACTTTGCTACCGGAGATCAAGTGTTCCAAAGTTTGAGACGACGTATCCTCCCTTCAATCCCAAATCTTTCAAGTTGCCCCAGCCACAACCTCCACCGGCAGCTAATGCACAACAGCCAGCCCCTCAACCACCGCAGCTCAATCATGAAGAGTTTGACAACAGGATACTCAGTTTTACTCAGCTTCCTGCTTATAGGTACAATATTACGCAAAACTCTTGCGAAGTATATACAATAAGCATTTACCTATTTGAACAACCCGTATGCATCATATCCACTCATCTTGTGCCTAATTACAATTTTCCCGAGATTTTTTTTCTACGCCTAGTTGCGATCAATAGAGCATTGTTAATTGAGGCAAATTTATAGGGATTTGCCACGCTTGCACAAATTTCTCTCAACTCATTCCAAACAACTCTTCTTGTGCTCCCTTTTAAATGCTGACGCACTCAACGAGAATATATATCAGATTCAAAAGGAAAAAAATCTAAGGGCTACTTGACCTCGAGTAAAGAGTCATTGAAGCGTATCGAACTCTATATCCCTCTCGTCTCTCTCTCTCTCTTTGTCTTGATATAACCTCGCGTTTCATCGTTTATCCTCGACGATTTTGATGAAATCGGCAAACTTCCATATTTTCTAAACTATATTCCCATCCATCTCAAAAAATAACGGAGGTCCCTAAAGGAGCTCTCCGCGTGAACGAGTTTTTTTCCTGTTAAAATTATAACCATGAAATGGCTCCGGCTCTTTTTTTTTAAATATTACAGCAGCATAAATAATGGCTGACTATATTTCACGAGATGCATGCAAGATTCCTACAAATAGGGAAATGTGAAGCATATAAATACATTCAAGGAGAAAGAATGGCTCGTGACGTGTTTTTTTGTATATGCATCCCGCGTTTCCTTTTTCCTTATCATCTCATCCGAACTTGGTATTAGATGAGGGCATCCAGGATATGTCATTTTTCACTTGAAAATACCAAAGTTTTTTTTCTTCCAGAGATGACGAGAACTCATATCCTTGGAAAATTACCTTCGAACGCCAACTTCCTTCTGCATATGAAATGTGTGTATATATCCATGTTTACATCTACTTTCCCTCCCCCTTTTTTCTTCTTCTAACTGAAAAAGTAATAATCCTGCAAATCGGTATTCCATCTCACCGACGAGAGTTTCCTGTCGTAGGCGAATAGCGTAACGAATAGCCACTGAAAAAAAACGGAGTGAGTTTAGTTGAGTGAATGGCCAAAACTCCTTTTCCCCCATCCGAATTGGAAAGCAAGACAGAAAGGTATCACCCGGTTTTGTAAAGAAACTGTGAAGCAACAGAGAGGCAAAAGGAGTGGTCGTGTCGTGAGTGTTCAGAGCATACCAAACTTTGAACGCGTTATACAAAAGCACACAGCATTCCTTTTTGTTATAAGCAGAAAGGAAAAGCTGGTTTTGCGTGCAGGAAAGTTGTTCTATTGAGATTTTCTTGAGACTTGAAGAGAAAGTGAAAAAAAAACTTTTGCCAAAATACATTCAGCAGAGGAAAGAATAAAGGAGAAAGCGAGAGAAAATGAGACTAAAAAGACAATATTGATGTGTTGGTTTGGTTTCATGTCTCTCGTGAATTGTACACGGAGCCTTTTCAAGATGTGGACAAGTCCACATCACATTCACACATCTTTGCACAGGTATCTCACAACTTATGCAAAGGTACAAATATGGAGATATCAACCAAACCAATGCTTTCCCCTTCGAAAAGTTGTAATGATGCAACGGCTCCTCTCTCCCGCCTCTGCGGTAAATACTTTTAAGACAGGGAGGCTAGACTGTTTCGACATTGATATCGTTACTTTGTCTATTTGTGATGCATACCGATCTTGATATGAAACAGGACGGCACCACATCCACCAACACATATTTTCAGGGGGAAACACACAAACTTTTTTCCTCTGTGCAAATTGATTTTGGACAGTACTTCCCTCTTTGGCGTTCGTCTTGGTAGTTCGTTACAAGTAAAAATTGGCAACCAAAAATAGCAGAGCATATGCCCAGGGATATGGGAAGCATGTGATATTTTCAGTTGGGAAAATACTATTTTTTTTACCCCTTAGCCCTATCTCAAGCCATATTTACACTAGCTAAGCTATGAAATAACTGAAAATGGAATGAACACATTATCTAGCAACTTATTCCTTGCAGATTTTTTTCCTCCACATGGCTTCCTCTCACTTCTGACACTTCCATTAGCCCTAACGTAAAAAGAGTGCTTTAGGAAAAAACAAAGCAGCCGGAGTACTTGAGTATTTCCACAAAGCCTCATAGCATCAAAATGTGATGATTGGATAAAGTTTCATATATTTTATATGTGTGTATCAGTAACCAGTTCGCTGGAATAGTTTGTACAGCGTCAACTCGGGAACGGAGGATAAAGGGAAAAAGTAGACCGCGAGGGAGGAAGATATTCGGTTATCCCATTTTACAAATTAGAAATAAAGCGCTTTTCTACAACCCAAGTTGATTCTTATCATCATATAGGGAAGAAAGTGAGAAAATAAAGATTTCACATTTGGAAGAAAAAAGTTGATCCGAGAAGTGGGCTCAGTGAAAGAGCGGATGAAAAAAAGGGGAAATGAAAAAGAAGAAGAAGAATGGTTGAGAATTGAGAGAAGCGTTGTGCAAACATGGGGATAGACATTATGGGGGCAGGAAGGGTAGGGATGGATAGTGGTTGTTTACTCAAGCCTCTTACTTGACCCGTCAATCAATTCTGAAGGGAAGCGGAAACGAAAGAGAGAGAGAGAGAGAGAGAAGGGGGGTCTGACTTTAATTTTCTATTAATATTATTTTTCTCCTTTTTTCACTCGTTCTGTTGTTTTGTGTTTTTTTTACTCCAGAGTTCAGCACAGCATCGGAATGACAGGATCGATGAAAAACTTGGGAGCAACACAACCACAGGATGATGAGACAGGGGATGAGACTTCAGCTTTTCTAGGGACTCCGAATAGCGTCGGAGGGAACAGATTCCCAGAGAAAGGAATCCTCAAGAAGTTTGCCGAGGAAGATGGATCCCAGTCTGATAATAACGATGCCATGTGTGATGTGGAGAGAACGCTTAAGTCGCTCAATGGCTACCACGAAGATATTCTGCAAGCGTTGAGAGTTGCTGCTGCCCAGAGAGGGCTTGGCGACACCAGTACCACACCACCACCTCAAGGTATTACTCACATGAACCACCTCCTCCTCCTCCTATTCTCTTCGTGATGCAAAAAAAGTCTTGTTGCAAACTTGTTTCTTCCTTGTGGGGTGATAAGGAGTACAATATGCCAAACCAACAAATATATATTTTTTATAATCTTACACGATTGCTTTTGTACAAAAAAAAACTCCCTCACGAGAGCGGAGTGTGCACAGAATCCAATCAGGGAGATATATGGGATGTGTGGATGCGGGATCCTTAGCAAAATTGAATTCCCTTCTGTAACACATGTGTATGGTTTGGAGTTTTAAGAAGTTGAAAATGCGAAAGCTTCTACTATTTCTCTCTCTCTCACTTGATGTTTGTTCAGCAGGAGCTCGACTCTCGGAAGGATATCCCGACTATCCAGAATTTGGGTCAGAGTTTCCCTTGCTGAGAAATTCCAATGATCGCATTCCACAGGGTCAACCTGCCGACGATGAAAGCAATGATGACACAGGAGGACCTATCAGGCAAGTCAAGTGTTTGCCCCTCTCTCTCTCTCTGCTCCTCTCCTTCTCAAACACTTTCTCCACTTGTGTATGTGGATCGATAGACGTTACATTCGTGAAACACGAAGACGACATATATTTTTTTCAATTGTGTTTATTTGAGTACGCTGGGTTAATGCTCTTATGACTTATCCGGGTGCTAACAATCCGTATACATATTTTTTGTACTCCTTTCAGAATACGAAATTTAGAGGACCTACTCCGTCAGCTGGAGCACCATTCTGGGACCCGTCATTTGAGTCCATGTGGATCCGAAGATATTCGCATGTCAGAAACAGAAGCAGACAGACATTACCGTCTGCATTCTGGAGAACTAGATGGGTATACCACCACAGCGTTCTTTATGTAGAAAAAAGTTTTTCCTCTCCACTCTCATCATCATATGCATACATGAGTTTCTTATCTCTCTTGTTGAACTCACTTTCACTTTCTCACCTCTCTCACTCACTCACTTATATATATTTTTTCCTTTCCTTAAAAAAATGATGGAAATAACATGGATTTAATAATCCTTTTCACTGTGTGCAATGTGCGTGCGACAAAATTAATGCTTCAAAACTGTGCTGCATTGCCCACTGACATGAAAACCCCAGAGTCCAGAGAGCTATATACAACTAAAACATGAAATCTTGAGCTAAAGATTGGGAAAGCTCGTAAATCTGCGTGCCTCAAGGATATTATAGTATTTTTGTAGATTTTTTTTGTATATAATGTGCAGACACTACAGTGACGATATATTTATATACATCCTTCGCGAGTAAAAAATGTAGAATGCTAGCATTGTAATTTTTTGTGTGTGCTGTGCAGTCAGTAGAACCAACTCTCCTCTTATATCGTAATACAAGAGATAACTAAAGAAAAACTTTCTTTTTTTCTCACACGAACACATCTCTTTCTCTGTTTGTAACACTCTAAACGCTACGCTGCCACTTTTTTGCTGATCTTTTTTCTCCTTTTCTTTCTCTTTCATTGCCTTCTTGTGTGGTACGCACGTGTCATATCGTGTCGTTGTGTGATCATGATGATGCTGATGATGTGTATGGTCGCTACGAGAAGACGGCGCATCAATATGTGACAACACGCTTTTCGCTTCGCCTCTGCCCCACCGACCCCCGGACCACCCAGGTACATTGTGGTCACTTTCACACCTTCTACTAAACTTATATTCTCTCTCAATTACTGCTCATTAGGTTTTAGAGTAACATTCATCAATTCAGTCAGCCGCATCTGATGAAATAATGCCAGTAACAGTTTTTTTTACTCAAGATTCAGGTTGCAAAGTAAACCGAATGCAGACTAAAACTTTCACTGATCTAAGTTGGTTTTATTTGCTTGATTTTTTTGAGTTAACTGCACCAAAATCCTGTTTTGCCTTGAAATAGTCTCGTGTCATCCGGTGAAGGTTTTTTGTGTATATTTTACAAAAGAAAATTAGTATTGAGAAATTACTGTGGGTGGAAAGAAAAGATGACTTTGAAAGATGAGAGTCCTTGGCAAACAGATGAAGTTGTTGGTTTCAGTGACGAGGAAGATGGCTTTGTTCTGGGACGGTATAGAGGGCCAAGGGTAGATCCAGACGTTCTAACTCCTTTATCTGACTTTGGTCATTTTGCTACAAACGTACTCGGTTCCCTAGAAGATTTAGAAAGGTAAAAAGGTGGACAGAGAGACCTTGTGCAGAAGTAGAAGACGTGATGGTTCTGTCTCCAAAAGTGCATCCAATCCACTCAACCCCTCTGTCATATCCATTAAAACTACTTCCATTACTTCCATACCAATCAAATTCTGAGTTTTTTTCTTTTCATTTTTTAAAATAAAAATATCTATCTCAAGCAAAAGAGCATGCAGTCAATATATTCGCATTTCGCAGTATTATCTAATATTTCGTATTGCACCATATTGTCACTTTTATGTCTTTTCTTTTGTTTCCACATATTACTTTTCTTTCACTGTATTGATTTCACAGAGCCATGACGTCTTGCACTTTCCTCCTTCATAAATTTATGAGTTTATTACGTCCTTTCTCCACTTTCTTTCTTCGCACAATCCATTCTTTGAAAAAACTCTTTATTTTCTTACCGTTTTTAGTTGCATCGACGGGAAAGCATCTCCGTTTTGTCCGTGCTATTTCTGGTAATTGTTTTTTTCCTCGGTTATTTCATTTTTATAAGTGATACTGTCAATTGTACTTATATTGGATTTTTCTGTTGTTGTTCTGCTGACGGCTTCCGTACAACGTTGAGTAAGCTTGGTTTATAAATGGTTGTTGGTATTGGCGTATATACTTTGTTTTAGAGCGATAGGATCATAGGAAAAAGTTGCTGGGCATGGTAAATGGTACAGCTAGAACAGAACAAGGTGTAGTTTTTACGTACTTCTTGTTGCAGGACTATTTTTAGTCATCATAGGCAAACTAGGCAAGTATTTAAAAATATATGAGAAAGCACATATGGAAAAAAATTGTTGAGAATACGAAGATAGAAGCGCATATTATAGAACTCTTGAGTAATTATCCAGTTTAGTTAGATCCCAGAGAGTTTTTTAGCTAGGGACAACTATAGCACAGAAAAAAGTATCATTTGAACAAGATCTATATATTTTTTGCCTATACTTGAGAACTTTTTATCTCCTCGGAAGAACTTTTTTGTAATTAACATTCTATTCTTTTTCTTGTCTTTCTTGTGCCATACATTTTCCGCATTTCGGATGCTCTCTCTCTCATCGTATCTTCTTGTCGGAGTGCAGCAATCAGCCGAACCTGATCCATACGTCGACAAGTGAAGATGAAGAGGAACGGGCGCACGTGTCGAGATCCAGATCTTTAACTCCGAGAAATCTCAAGCACCTTTACAATCCATCCGATGAGTCACAGTTTGGTTCGCAGTCACCTCTTCATGTTAATGGTATTCCTTCATCTGTTCTTCTTGGCCATTATCAGAATCAGTATCATGCTTCAAGAAGCAATGGTAGACAAGCGACTCACAAACAGTAGTAGAATGTCAGTCTTTAAAAAAACTATTATTATTATTCTTTATCAGTACTGATTAGTTTGCAGAAAACAAAAAAAAACTTTTTGTAACAAGCAAAATAATATATTACTCATATATTATGTATATATAAATATATTATTGAACGGCAAAAACGTATTATGGAACTATTTGAATATTATCGTGTATGCATCGTATATAAAAACGTTTGTATTCTAAAGTATTATTATTCAGAAGAGCAGAGAGTTTTAAACACGTAATGTGTAGCTGATGAGTACTATACACTTACAACTTACCTAATGTTCAACACTTTTTGATAACTGTAAAAAAATCCTATAATTTAAACGTAGCCGTATTTACTACATAAATATTACACTCACTCACCGTTACTTGTGTCGAATGTGCGTGTTCATGTGTAATTTTGCTAGATGCAAAGGAGAAAATGTGGAGTAGACACACATGTTGTATGTATTGCAATTTGTAATAGTTTATATATATTTGTTTAGTGTTACATGAATTATATACGTCTTATTAGTCATGCCGTTTTTTAGCACAATATTTATTCTGTGAGATTTCTCCTCAAAAAATAAGTGAAAGCTTTGTGTACCTACGTTTTAACTGTGAGAGAAAAGTTCAGATGATTTTGGTTATTTTGTTCGACGTAAAAATTTAAGGAGGGGTTTTTCGCTATTTAAGATATTAAGTATGTGCGAATGCATGAGAAACACACACGCTGCTGACTGACCAGTGATGCGAATGGTTAATGATTATATTAACACATTAAGTCGCCATCCATTTTTTGAAGAAAAAAACATAAAAAAAACTTTTTTGAACACTATGCACCATAATTACTGCTCATCCAGTACGAAATTTTGTGTCTGAAATTAGCTCATTTGAATGTTCGTAAAAACACGATGTTGTGGGACATGAGTAATTTGTTCACATTTTAAAAAACATTCTGGATTGTAGTATTTTTAATCAAATAAACTATGCAATTAGGAATACTCATCTGTCATAGAAAGTGAGAATTTTGTCGGAGAAAGTAATAATTTTTGCATGTGTGCATGTATATGATGTAGTGAAAGTGACGACCAATAAGTATGCAACTTTCTGTTAGCATAATTTTTTCATTGGAAAATTAGCTGAAAAGTGTATAAAATTGGTCAATTATTGGAAATTTTAAACATTATTATTATCAATTTTTTGTAGATTTTTTCACTCACATAATACTCATACGCTCGCTAACTTATTGGCAACGAGAGAAAAAAATGTTACGAGTTGAGTTGCAAGAAGCGATAAAGGCAGCCTTCCAGAATTTTTTTTCAAAATGAAGTTCTTATGATAAAGACATCAAACCCTCAACTTCTTCATATACTTATTCTCTGTGTGTTTTGGCAGGCTCAACGGATCAGTTCGTTGATCAAGGCCCTCTCACAACACATCCTTTTCCAGAATACAAACACTGACTTGGGTGGACGAATTATCCGAATGAAAGGACAGGCTTCGCAGATATAGTGACGTCTTGTCATAAAAACAGACCACCATCGACTTGTTGTTACCCACAGATCCCTGCTCTTCGTCCTCGAGTAGACTCTTACTCTTCTTCCTCTGTCAGCACCAATTTCCTAGCTAGCACTGGACAGAGGAGAATTATCGAAGATGATTACCTCCAACTTAGTTTTCCTCTTCTGCCCCCTCCATCCCCTGCGCCCACAAATCCTCGCAAGTTTCCTGACTTTAACATTCTCCTTCATGGACTTAGATTTAAGGAGTCGGGCTATAGTCGAGCAGCAATGCTTGAGCCCATCCTCCTCGACGATGAAGGAAAATGCGGGCATGTTCATCCTGTTGTTTCACCAGCCCCAGGGCTAGACCATTCGTCTGAAAAAATTAAAAGTAAAAGAAAACTTCCAATGCTGCCCAGAAGGAAGCTTTCACAAAAGCTTGCTCAATATAGTGCTATCGATTTATCTCATCCACAAGAGGAGGAGATGATGACGGATATAGCCGAAGGAGGAGGAGGCAGGATGAGTTGCTTTGCTAGAAAAAATTTATTAAGTACCACTCAAAGCGGTCGTCGTCTTATTGACTTATATTCTGTCGGAAAAGTTAGTAATGTACCCACCGCTAATGCTACTACCTCGTGTAGTAGTGTCACCACCAATAACACTAGTGCTACTACTCTCAGGTCATCATTTCAAACGAATTTTAGTAAATTTTATGGTGAAGAGGATAACTATTATTGCCCAGGGACTGTCTCCGATGACTCGAACGACGATTTGCTGAGACGACGACGAGAATTTATGAGCCGTTGTGCGGCGACGACGTATGATGATGGGTGTGTCCAAAGTGACCATCAGGATGCTCATCTCAATCCCCTTCGAATTGTAAGGACGTCGAATCATATTCAGAGTGAAGCGCAGCAGCTTGTCAATTTACCTTTAAGCTTCAGCCAACACTGCCATCTTTGCCAGAGTGCCCATGTTGGCAGATGTAATTCGGAATGGGTTTAATCATTCGACATAATTCGTCGTAAAAAATGTAAAGGATTTATTGAATCATTTTTAAAGCACAAAAAAAGGATGGGATTGAGAAGTTTGAAATGTACAATAAAAGAAATCTGCCACTTGAAAAGAACTTTTTCCTGATAAAAAAGGAAGATTTAGACATTTCTTCTTTTTTGAGAATTATATTAAAAAAGTACACTGACGTGTGACGCAACATAAGGACGCATTTCTTTATACTTTCTTTGCGATAATAATCAGATACACAAAAGTAGCCTTCGTAAGTTCACTTGTTATTAAGGACGAATTATAAGGCGTTAGTAGTACTTCGGAAAAACTCCACGAAGATATACTAATTTTCATCTAATCTCCGTTGGTTGTTGTTTCTTGTGATAGAATTTCTGAATTACAGCGAAACATATTGTGTTGCAAATAAACTGTAGCTCCAGCTCGACAAAGATATTAAAATTTCTAGTCACGTATCAATTTATTATAAAGTTCAAATTTTTCCAAGTTACAGTTTACTGCAATACATAAGCTCATATTGAAACAAGTCAGAGATTATAGGGATGTATACTTAAATATTGAATCAATGTTCGGGGTTCGTTCGAGGCGCAAAAATATATATATAGATTCATACATACAAATTACGAATCACCTTCTGTTGGTTGTGATAACATGTGTAACGGAAAGGTAGATGCATCTCGTAAAACGCTGGTTAATTGTACACATACATAAATAGATTCGAAGTAAGAGGTTTTGTGAGTTAATAATAATTTATACTAATTGTGGGAATTCATGATACAACGTTTTGAACTAGATAAACATTTAAGAAAAAACACACCAGAAAAGTCTCATGTATGTACGTTGAGAAATTTGTGGACGTGTGACTCTTTTTGGATGATGACGTGAGCGAAACGGATTTTTAAAGAAAATGAAAAAATGGTGTATGAAATGGAGAACCTTACATCGATTTAAGAGTATCAATACTATATATCTTATAAAAATATAGGTTATCACGAAACGACGTAAATTCAAGTTGACTACTTCTAGTGAATCACGCAACATTTTTTTCTGCTAGGATATTTATCACACATAATAAAATGTAATATGTTCAAGTGTGTAGTCTCTCTCTCTCCAAGCGAACTATATTCATACCAAAAAAAGCATTCTCGTAGGAAATAGAAATTCTAACAGCGTCACTTGCATTATTGTATCAAAGCGAGAAAATGTAGAGAAGCAGAGCCGCTGGAGTGAAAACCGGAAGGAAGGAACTCGAAGCTAGACTGATGATGTTGAGATGGAAGAAAGGACACACTATGTTTGTGAGTGTGAGTGTATTACACCATAAATATATCGAAATGGTGTAAAAGCACACACGCTTTTCTCTCTTGTGCATATAAAATACGTTCCCTTCTTCCAACGAAATAAAAGCGTGTGTTTTTTAGTTATCATGAATGAACATCGGCTCTGTTTGCTTTTACTCATGTCATGATATATTACATACATAGACTGTCGAAAATATTAATGATAACTTTATCGTTGTTAAAGTGTATTTTCATGATGAATATAAATAGTATATAGCTCTTTGATGTTTTCTCATTGTACAATATAAGCAATCAGAAATAAGTAAGTAAATAACTTGAAATACATGAGAGAACAAACATACACAAAAGTTCATTCACAACTTAAGTTTTAAGAATGTTAAAAGGAATAAACCCTCAAAACCTGGATGTTATTTCGTATTTTCTCTTGTTTACAGATTCCTATAGGCGTAATAAAATTGTACGTATTATATAAGCTAAGATATAAGTCATCACATGAAGCTGTAAAACATTTAACACAATAAAGAATTAAAGGGACCGTGTTTTTATAGTAATTCAACTGCGTTCTGGAAGATTTGAGAAAATGCATTTTCCCCTTTCAGGAAAAAATCAATTTCCCTCGAAAATATAATATACGCTTAGAGAAGATTGAAATTGTCGATAATACGAACGATGACATTCTATATATACGCGTCGTATCTATTTCAATTCTACCAACCGTTCCCTATAAAAGCTATTTCCGCTTTTGTCAAAATTACACATATATGCTTCTCCAACTCGGCGCAAAATGTCCAACGAAGTTTTAAAAATAAGTACGAATTTTCTGCATTCTCTTGAAATTGATGTGTCTAGTGGAACAATGCCTATATTGCCAATAATCAATTCTCAACGAGAGGACAGATATTATGCGATTCGGTTGGTATATAAATACGTAAAAGGATTTTTTGCTGAACGAAATGCTAGCCATATTCTACTTTGGAATTAGAAAATAAATTCACAGCGTTTGAAAGCCGCCTTCAGGATAACAGGAGTCAAGTTTACATGCATTCCTCTCTCCCCGTTCTCCGTAACATTGTTCACAATGTGATGTAATGTAATTTTGATTCACTTATTTGGAGAAAGGGATTGGATGAAAGGAGTGCACCTCTACTTTTTTCATGAGATTGGCTAGCAAACTGTCGTTTATAGTGAAATCTACATATTCAGCAAAACTAGCCCGTATAATATTTTACTTTAGCGGACCTATCGAGGAGGTACTTTAGAATGAAATAGGTTTGCGAACGACAATATACGACTACTTTACTTTTTTTGCATGCCGTTAGCACGTTTGTTGAGTCATGCACAAGTTCCGTTTTCATCTCTTTTTCAAGGGAACTCAGAGCGCCTCAGAAAAATGCAGAGAGAGAAAAAATGTACGTAAACCCCCCTTGCAATTTTGTAACTAAACAGCAAAGTTGAGCTCTACGAAGGACACAATTGAGTTTGTGAAAGTGAAAGGAATAGGAGACTCTCGTGGACATGAAAATATAGACGTTTTTGTATTCAGAAAAAAAAAGTTTTCTGAAATATGCATGAAAGGAAGAGGAGTGTGGAGGAGAAATTCCTTTCTGCTCGCAGTCAGATACCGATGAAAGTAACCGCTACATTGTGTGTGGCGGAGATAGCTCTTTGAAAAGTCTACGCTGAAAGGAGACACCTTTTTTGTCGATGATTCTTAAACCCTTAGTTTGTGTACTATCTCAAAATTCGACGTTTTCACCGCTCCTATCAGCGTTGTCAAATGCTGCTTGGATTGTAGCATATATACTAAAAGCATGTATAATTTTGTGAATTCCTTTTATGTAGCCGATTTTTTTGGATCAGAGTTTTGTACAAATTCTTCGTTGGCAAAAGAGATCTATTGTTATTGCGGACTGGAGGAGAGTAGAGACATTAAATAAAATGATCTCATTTCACAACAAGGAGAGAGGAGAGCATGTTACATATTATATAAGCTCCTCTGCTAACTCCACCGGAGACCGGACTAACGTAAGTACAACCTCCTTTTTCGGAGCAAGGGTACGGAGAAAGTTTTTTATCCATCATATATCGGGCACATTTTTTCCAGATTCACTTTCCTCAGACTACTCACTGTGTGCTCCCCATGAATCCTTTGCTTGGTTTACTTAGGCTTTTGCGTTGGGAAAAAAAGCAGTAGTAGCTTGAGCTCCTCCACCAACTTTTTTTTCTCTCAGTCAAGTATGCATAGTTTATATATGGAGAAAGTGGTATTTGAAGCTTGGAAGAGCATCCACATCCAGTCATCGGGCTAGCAGGAGAGAGATGCGCAGAAAGGGATCCTCACAAGTGGAAGAGCACACACACTCCAGGAGCTTTAGCACAGACATAGCTCTGTAGTCCTATGGTAAACGACAAGTGTACATAGGGATCTGGAAGAACGGAGAAAAGTGATCAAAATAAAATAACAGTCACTAGCTTTCCAAGTCAACTACTAGATACGTGGAGCGGTGTTGGAGGAACTAGCAAAACTCGGAGAGTGAAAGCAGCGGCATAGTGGCAGTGGCTTGGAGCAAGGTAACAACATATTATATATTTCCCACAGTCCATGGCTTTCCACACACACACACAGACACGCACCCTAATGCATTCGAATTGAGTGAGTAGCAAAGGAGGGAGGCAGGAGAGAGCAGATCAGCTATCTCATCATCAACTAGAAGGAAAAGAGGAAGAGAGAAAATTGAAGAGAAATGTCTTCACATGCACACATATAAACGGCCAAAAGCACGTATACATCAAAAAATTCTGTTTTTGGGGGAGAACGATAAAGACCGACCAACGACGAGCGAAGACTATGTAACGAAAGGGAAAGTAGTTGAAAGTGAGATTTTCTTCTTCTTCTTCTTCTTGCCTTCCCAGTGAAACACTTACAAACAAGGATAAATCCGGATACCAACTAAGCAAACATTACTTTTTGTTGTAGTGATCATCATAGGACGTAAAAAATATATATTCGTGTGCATGGGTTTTCAAACGACGCTTCTCTGCTCTGTTTTCCCTTCCTTTCAGTCTCACATATTTCTTCGTACCGTCATACGTTTGAGAGTTTTGTTGTGTGTGACAAGACGGCTCCTCATCATAACTCTTTTTTCATGCTGTTCTCTTATCTTCAGCTTTTCCAGTTTTATACATGAGAGGGGTTGTAAACAGAGTTAAATATTTTTTTCCGTGTGACGTTTTCAGTTTCACAACGTGTTTCATTGCAAAGGAAAAGTAAAAAAAGAAATCGGAACAGGATCGAGTTTGGAGACGAGCACAAGTAGAATGGGATCAGAAGTGAAATATATTCGGTGGGAATTGTAATTCTTTTCCTCCTCGCACCAAATGAAGTGTTTGCAGTTGTGCACATTTTTTTCGCTCAGATCCCCTGTCATTTGTCAGCGTGACATGTGTTCTGTGAGCTTCATATTAGCATTTTCCCTGCTGACTCTCTACTCATTCGCAGATGGTGTACTTCAAGGTGAGTTTCATTCCAAGTATTCTTTGCGGAAAAAAACCTAATATGAGCTTATAGAGAGTGTATGAAATACTCGGCCCTTTTCAAGTGGGTGCGATAAACTCGAGAGAAATTTTTCATTCATTCCGAGTATTACTGATGAGTTTCTTGGAACCTTTCGGTTTCAACAAATACGGCAGCCTTTTAATATCTCACGGTTGTAAACAATGGAATAATAGAATTCTAAAGTTCTTTGAAGGATTAAATATGAGAGTAATTACTAATATCATCATTTCGAGTGGAGAACAAAGTGTTCCATAGTTTCCTTTTTGTAATGATTTCTATTCGATTCGATGTTTTCCAGATCCGGATTACCTCGCGGAGGACGCTAGATTATCAGGTAAAATTTACTTGCCGTACTCTACTATGCATAGGTGCGCAGGGTTCAGGTGTCATGTTTTCAAGTAGTAATTTATTTTTGTTTAACAATTCAACTTACACTATGAACGTTTAAACAGCACCCTATTTCCGTAAGTTAATTCTCACACACAGATCGATTTTGTCAGAATTATATTCAGTTTAAAACGCTTACAATGGAGGATTTTACCGCCGTTTGCGATTCCAAACGTTTTCATAAAGGATTAAAGAGTGTGCAGATAGTAAACAGGACGAATAAAACGAAAGTAGTGGTTTTGTAGTTTGATGGTTAAAAATTGCTCATTTTAAACAATCCATCAACATCATGAATATACAACTAAATGTAAAAATATGCACATTTCCAAAGAATGAGAAGCGAAATCCAAGTAGAACGTTGAACAGGTCATTTCACCTTGGCCTTGTCATTTTCAGATATCCATTTTCTTATGCTCTCTACGTCTGCATAAATGAAACTGTCACTGACATTCCCAACCAATTTCGAAACATCATGTACTTCGTTTCGGCTGTGGAAATATTATTTGTTCAATAACAATTCGTAGAAACGAAACATGCTTTCTTCAAAATGACGCGTTTCCTTTTGACTTTCCCTTTCTTTTCAACAATTTCAAAATTAAATCAGACCGGATTACTTCTTACAAACAAGTAGAATTAAACCCATATTATTATCGCGATAAATAGGAAACCATCTGCGTCGCATAGTTTTTCCTGGAATTAGTATATCACTGTCATCTGACTCGTGTAATTTAATCACACAAAATAACTCCTATCTTTGAATGTGGAGTTATATACCACTACAATTTCAAAAGTTTCGTCACATTGATCCACACAAGGATAAAACAGGAAACTACTTTCAAAGCAGTTGGGGTTCTGATTGCTTTCCAAGAGAGGAGAGCTCAAGCACCACACCTTGTGTTCCAGATAATGAAATAGGGGCGTACTCAACTGAGTTATGAGGGACAAAGATAGGGCTGAAACTTAGCCCACTTCTTGACATACAAGTATGTGTCTTCTTCACACACACAGTATGAAAAGCCACGTATCCTATTACAAAGGGCTTGAAGGACCAACTGTGTATGGCTATGTGAAAAAGTTATATGTATATATGCCGGCGTGATAGTGATGTGATAATGTTCTTGTATGTATACACATACACATGCACACACCATAGATATACATGTAGCCTTCACGGAGAAAGTACAGCACTCGTGTACAAGGTTCCTCTGTTTAGTATTCACATGCGGTGGAGTGTATGAGGGGAACGCTGGTGAAAGTCAAAGGTAGCGAAGCTCTTCCCAATCTCATTTTATTTAATCAAAATCAAAGCATCATGGGAGATGAAAATGGTTAAAGAACTCGAAAAAGAACATAAAAGGATGAACAACTTATGGCTCAGGGGCTGGAAAATACATGGTTCGTTGGCTTTCTAAAAGGCAGTTAAAGTTTTCTCTAGAGCACATGCATGCATGCTTGCAAGCAGCAGCAGATATACATATTCTCTCTCCACACACACACAAATGTGTACAAATGCACTCCTTTTATCTCTCACTGTAGTGCTGAACCTCCTGAATTCTAGCTCTATTTTCCCACTTGGTGTGAGCACAAACTTTGGGTTAGACGACAGCAACTTCACACTTCTCCCTGCCACTTACTCCTCCATACCTGCTGCCTTGAGTGAATCACGGCATTTTTTAGGTATACGCAAGTCTCGTGTGTTCTTTGGGGAATTTTCGTAGAATAACATGGCACAAGTCATGCCAGTGTGAACCTGCTGGTCTCATGCTTAGTCAGATGCGGGACGCAAAACTTTGTTTAAGAAAATGGGAAGAAAGTTTTCGAAACGAGAGGAATATATAATTTTGTTTCAGAAGAGTGATGTGGGTTTGGGTTTTATTAGTTTTAAAAATAAAATGAAATTATTATACGCCTCACCTCGTCCTCGAAACAACGAGGATGAAGACGAAGGCTATAGAGCAGTATAGTACATTGGTGGCACAGTTGCCGAAATTCGAAGTAAAACCCTTATGTTGCCGTTGAGAGGAGCTCATATATATGTACTTAGAAGCTGGAGTTCTGGGACTTCACAACAAATTATACAAACCATGCATAAAGCATGTAGAGCAGAGGGGAAATTTTCAGTTGAGTTGATAGGCGCAATGGAGAAGTTGGCAATAAATATGCCAAATAATTCATACATGTATGAGTAGATATGTCGCAGATACAGGAAATGGCTAGTGTGACGGAAACATCTTAATTTAATTCTCGTGTATGATGCATCATTGTGCATATATACATATGTATGATTCCACATTTGTTCATTTGCTGACAGTTTATGTGATAGCACTTGACAGGAAACGTGGGCAGGAGTGTTTAAAAACCATTTTATCCATTTCACTTGGCATGGTTTATATTGTAGCTCGATTTTTTAACATTTTATGAATTATGGCCATAAATGTAGTATGTCTAACTTGTATGCGAAGCTAATAAATAAAATACAATATCCGACGCTTTTCCACAATCCTTCATCGTCCAAAGTGATATATATTTAATATAAAAGTATGTCAAGTTTGCAAACAAGTTCAGACTGTTTCATTGAATTTGTGAATAAGGATCCAAATAGAAATTTCATGTTTTGAGACTCATTAAATTGTAGTGAAAGTACATCCGGAGCTGTGCGGAAATGGAAGAAAGGATCCAGGAGAGGAATGTGACTGCGGCCCACCAGAGAAGTGTCGTCATGATCCATGCTGTCACTCCACTTGCCAACTAAAGCTTCATTCTCAGTGTTCAAACAACGAGCCTTGCTGTGAGAAATGCAAGGTAAGAAAAGAAGAATGGCACGCAGAAAAAAAGAGAGTAGTAATATGGCACAATGTCAGCCATGAATTAACTCATCCCGATGTGTATTTGCCCACATGTGTGAGATTCGGGAAAAGAAGAAGAGGAAGACGTGGAGGAGAAAGAAGTCGCAGTCGTATTTGACAAGTTACTGCCTGCCGTAGTGCTTTTCAGTCCAAAACGAAATGTTCCTTGTCTAATTTTTGTAGCACTTGAGAAGGCAGGGTGCCAAGTGAAAACTGATTCTTTATTCCCTTTCTCTGTTTTCAATAAAGAAACTTTCAGTTTCCCTTTCGTCTCTCCCGATTATGGCTTCCTTTGTCTCTCAGATGGGGAACAAAGAAATCTCCTATACTAAATTTCAGCCAAGTTCCCCCTTTGACTTTATTACTTTCACCTGCAAGCAACTTAATACTTGCGATATAATATGTACCTTCATCTCCCTTGTTCTTTTGAGAATTGTTTGAAACGATGAACCTTCATCTAACTTGCACTCTCTATCTCTCTCTGTACTCTTCTACTAACTAAGTTACTTCATCTGGCAATATATATGAACTTTTTTTTGAAAGGAGAGGAGAGGAAGAAGAATCTTTTGAAAGCAAGTCAAATGTGCTACATCCATTGATTTTTATCATTCCTTTCCCTGTCATCTCAACTCCCTTATCCGATCCATTACATGTGCTTCGCTTTATTTTTGGGTCATGACGTCTGATGGGAAATTTGATATGCTTCGATCCTTTTATTGACTCACTTTTCTCTCTCTTCTTTTTTGCGACAATTTTCCAGTTCAAATCACTGGGAACGGTATGTAAGGCAGCGAAACACAGCTGCGACATTACACAGTACTGCAGCGGTGAATCAGGAGCTTGTCCAAGTGGAACTTTCAAAAGAAATGGTGTTAACTGCACGGATGACTCTGGCGCTAATGGTGTATGCTTCGAGGGAATATGCAAAGGATTCCATCAGCCTTGCCAAGAGGGCTGGAAAACTCTCGGTAAGCTATATTGACCACACAATATATCTGCCATGGCTTGCATGATAGTCAATAAAAAAAAGTTGCTAAAACTCCAACTTTATCCATCCGACACAATACAAGCCACCATTATTTCTAACGACGGAAGAAATTACAAACACGAACCCTCTTTCTCTTCTCTCTCTTTTTAGAAACTGAGCCCATAAAGGAGAAGTCAAAATGTGTGGGAAGCTCTGTAAGTAAAAAAAATATATACTACGTAACTTCTCTGGTTCCATATTCAACGGAAGTAGTAATGATTACTTTTCACTGTAATGTACAAGCTGGATTTTTTTGTGTCTGACATTCCACAGATTTGCGTGAATCATACGTGTGTAAAAGTGAGAGAGCTTCCGAATGCCAAACCATGTCCTTACGACAGTCATGGAATGGAATGTTCCGGCAATGGGGACTGTAACAACTTGCACCACTGCCGCTGTCGTCCGGCCTGGACTGGCTCGGTCTGCTCAGAGAAAATAGATGTCCATAGTATTCATAACGATGACAAACCTGGGATTGTAAAAGGGCTCGGGCCAGAACAGCAGGATTCGGTGTCCAACACGTCGGCGTTAGTAGGTGGCCTAGTGACGTTTGTGATTGTAGTGTCTGTCATATTTGTAGCGATGGCTTTTCGGTTCATCCCCCCGAGAACCCCAAAAGATAATAATACGACGACTTCCAATTCTATGTATCCTCATGCTCAGTTAGAGACTGTAGATTCGGACGGACCAAATGCATCCAATCCACAACAACCAACGACGTAGGTATATAAATATAGGGCCATATATACTATTCCAAGTAAATACAATCAGAGAGAGAGATCGCGTATGCATTCAATTCACACATTCAGATTATAAATTTGAGATACAATGTTTACTGAAAGGGCTACTAAACGTAATCTTTCAATACACGGGAAAGACTTTACAACAATCACAGAGAAGAAAGTAAAAACCAAAAAAATCACACACATGGTAAAAAAACTTCTTTTTTTGATACAGCCTGAAACTTTCATTCAGCTCCAGGCTCTCATGTATTTGTGGTACTCACAAAGTATGTAACTTCAACTTTCTCCATTATCCCCCATAACGTAATAATATACTCGCATATATAGCTAATTTCTTTCCGGGATTTGAGACTGTAAAATATTTATTTATGCCAGTCACAGCTTAGAACGAAAAAAACTTTATACTCATGAAGAAGAGGTAAACCAGGTTTAGGATTTAGATGGGTTATAAATATATTAGTTCTTTTCAACATGAACGATTTGAGATTAGAGAGAAAACATTTTTAGGTTTAGCGTAGACTATATGATACCTTTTGACACAGTATGCAATTATTATGTAGAGCTGTTACAGTGAACCTTGATGAAGTTTAGTGAGTTTTCATGTGAGTGAGTACAATGTAAACTGCAGGGAAATATATAGATGTAAACATATGTGCATGTATAACTGATTGGTGTACGATTAAGTAATGTGTTAAACACAAATAGCATTTATACAGCGAATATATAATCAGAGAGTTCCATTAAGTTAATATAATAAAGAAGAAAGAACCTTAGTTTAACGAAAAACGATGAAAGAGTTGCGACGACTGTGTAAATGACGAAAAAATGACACTCGATCACGATGTAGGCGGTTGAGATACTATACGGCAGTTCTTTGAATATGAAAATATTTTTCAAGACAACTCAGTCTGTGGATTTAGTACAATATTCTTGAGTTCGTTATGTAATTAGTTTGCATTCACCTACCGTCCTTAAATTGCGTAATATGTGTAGGCTTTCATGCGAAGGTTGTTTGTTCAAATTCAATAGGAAATTTCCAAGTAGAGCGAGATTAAATTAAATGTTCTTAGTATTTGAGGATCTTGGTTGTTTTTGAAGAGTTTGAATCAGTAAATTACATAATAATATACTGCGTTGTTCCGATACTTTAATAAATCAATAATTAATTACTAAATTAGAAAATATTCATGTATTGCATTAACATATTTTAACAATTTATAAAGTATGTGTACATATTGAAAGCTTAGTGTGATTTACGGTTTCATTCAGCGAAGTCGTTTGAGCTAAATAATAATTATATGAAATACAAATTTGTCATTTGCAAGTAAGCAAGAATTACGTAGAGACATGTTAGTTATCAGATGTTACGCCCTTGAGTATAGAAGGGTTAGCATTTTCGTTTATTGTTGGTGTTTAAAGTTAAATTTTATCTGTTCTGGTTCCAGTGATTTCTATCTTTAGTAGATGAGCTAGCGTTGAACAGTTTACACGAGAGTCATTGTACAATTTTATCACATTCAGACGCTAATAAATGTGATTTTCTCATTACCTTTTGTTATTTTAACATGCGCATCATCTATCAAAGCAAGTGCAGTAGTTGCCGACAGTGAATGTCCAGCAAACCCTGGAATCATTTTTACCTTCTGATGCACACATCTCCTTGCACTCTGCCTGCTCCACGTAGTCCCAGTTTGTACAGTGGGTGAAGTGTCCTCCTAGACTAGTTGGAGTCTAAAAGTTATATAAAATGTTAACTTTGTATTAACAAGAGATTTTTAAACAATTTTCGTATTTGAATGAAATATAGGTGTGGGATATTAAAAGAATACTGAACTGGTTCTCGTTCACAGACACAAGCTCCCGAATCCTTGGAGCATATCGCATCCTTATGGCAGAGGTCCCCACAAATGTCATTACTGAGATTTAATGGTGATTTGGAGTCACATTTCAAGACGGTCTTGGAGTCGCCACCAGTACTATTAGTTGTCTGAGGATCAATAATCCACGAAATAATTCACAAGAGAGCATTACACCGGACAACATAAGCTAAGCTAATATTAGTGATACAAACATAAAATTTAAACGGGAAGCACCTGAGAATGGGCTGAACATATTACCCAAATTAGGGAAACAAACGACAGAACAATGAACCTCGGTTTACGATAATTATTACCCATTGCGCCGGGAATTTCAGTAGACATGAGACTGCTTGACTTGGAATCTTCAATTCTTCTATCTAAACGATAAGCGGATGTGATAGCAAAAATCATTTCAGCTAACATTATCAACAAAATATTATCTAAAAGACGTATAACAAAATGAGAGCAGTATGCTAAAATATAATGAGAACATAATCTGAAGGCACGAAGACGCGCGTGAGTAGTTAATTATGCGCATTACAGCCATTGTCATGTGTCATTGAGATAATGAATTTGGGTATCATACGAGTATAAAGGTATTTTCACAAACACTTATGAGAATTTTAGCATTTTGATAACTATAGAGCACAAAGAATTGCGAACACATTGTGATTCCCTACACATTTACAATACAATACCCAAACACAACGCCGAAAGCGCAAGCGGTCTGAATCTGAATACATTCGCAAGCCGTATGCCAGTGTCAGAGGAACAAAGACAACCATCTGTTACCCTTCATCATTCATGATGACTCTGAAGCGATGAATAATATCAATGCGTTTAATTCCCTTTGTTGATGTCCTGTGATGTTGTATGAAATTGATGTGTGAAAGTACGAAACGCTTATTAGTTACATATATGCTGATATGCTCTTTAGCCTGTAACCAGCAATATTTCGTTAAAGTCACGTTTTGAGCTGTCACTTCAAATTTGAATTCCCAAAGGTGCTGTTGAGGTAAACTACACTGCTCTCGATAGCTCTAACTTTCCCTAGCTATGCCAGTTGCCCCTTTAGCTACTTAGC